>JAIUCV010000822.1:0-306504 GCA_026724425.1 Erythrophleum ivorense | reverse complement strand
ATTAAATAATTAAATTATATATTTTCAATAAATAATTTTTTTTTCCTCTTGTTTCTATATTTATATTTATAGGTTACAACTTACAACTTTCTATACTTGCACATGCATACACTTCAATGGGAATCTATTTTTTTTTAACATTCTTAATTAAACTTTAATTTCTAATGAGTTAATATTTGAGTAAGATTGAAGAAACCTTACTATGTCCATTTAACATAAAATAAAATTTTTATTTTTATACAGTATAATATTATTTTACAAAAAATGCTTATTATCAATTTTTTTTTGTGAAAAGTGTATTATGCTAATATTCTCTTAAAAATTATTAAAAACCTTAATTAGATTTCTTTGTTCTTGTTTCAAAAAAAATATTAGACCAACTTTCTTATAGTTGATTAATACTACACATAACTTTTTGTTTAATATAATCCTTCGTACAAAGTGGAAAACAAAATATAAGAATAGTTTGCGTAATTTTTTTTACAAGGAAAAGAAGTCTCAAAAATTAAATTTATTCTAATTACTTTTAGAATATATTGATATAAGAATATACTAATCAAGAAATCATGATGCACTTAGCGTTGGACTTTCTTGGGAAAAAGGTTTAATCAACAACAATTACTCATATTAACAAGTGATCTTTGCGCAGAAATTAATATATAGAGAAGGAAAATCCTGTATAATGTAGAGTTTGCAAAATTAGCATATAATACCACATTTAAGATTATAATAATCTCCATGTATAAAATTTTAAAAACATAAGATCATTCTCTATCCTTTAGGGTAAAGTTAAACCTATGAGAATCGTCGATATTGAAGTACGTGAATTAATCAAGAGAGAAAAACTAATTAAAAGGTATACATGAATAATAACGATAAAATATATAATTGATTAATATACTCTACACATGGATGTGAAACCGAGAAATGCAACACCTTCAATAACTTATCTTTTAGATTGCAATAAAAATTGAATAAATATTAATAATTGTTTTTAATTGTTATTAGTTTTCATTTCATCCAATGAATGAATGTCTAGTTATGTTACATTACGTATATCTTTTCTTTTGAATTCTTAATAATTTTTGTTTTGTTACATAACATAAGAAAGTCATAACTTGAAATTAAGAAATGATAAGAAGAAAAATGATATCTCAAATACTCTTTGAAATAAATGAAAGAGGTGAAGAGTATGGGGGTGCCTCCTAAAATTAGGGTAGCTCAAAATATGTATGAAATGCAGCCTAAAGGATATATTTAGAGAGAGCCACAAAGAGTTAAGGAATGAAGAAGAGAAACAAATACGACATCATTTTGTTCCATTGTTGGTGCTTTAGTTATCACCATAATGTTTGCTTTAGCTTTTATTTTATTGTCCTAGGAGGAAATAATTAAGTTTCTGGGTACCTAATATATTTTTTTTAAAGTTAGGTTTTCATAATTTCAAATGCATTATTGTTATTTTGTCTTCAGCTGTTGTGTTATGTTTCTAAAGATCCTTTGCCTCACACCATGCAGGAAAAGATTTCCTCGAATCCCTACTCAAAAAGTTTATTATGGACCCATTAGTTCTTTTTCTCTCCATTGCAACGATTATCTTATACAAGTCATATCATGGTACAATATATAGACCAGGGCTCTTCTTCCTCTTATATATTATGCTTGCTAGTATTCTAATAACCCTCTTTGTGCTGTTACAATTTTCTCTTGTTCAGATAATTTATTCTACATGTGGTCCAGGGATCTTTAATAGGAATGTGGAGCTGTGGCTATAAATTCATGTATGTAATTAATATCCTACTTAATGCGTATTCTTTAATTGAATATAAGATCTTTCCTGTAAGTGACATACATTTCTTACATTAAAATACTATCATTATCTTTACATCAAATTCAAAATTGTTTGCCAAATAACCCCATGGATATATTGCCAAAAGACACAGCGCATGGTTGATGAGATCATGATTGTATATGGTTGAGGACCAACGTGAAACATGATTGAATACTTTGGCCCAAATGGAAGCTTTGACCTCTGAAGGGGTTTGAGTTTAACTTTCCATAAAGAATCAGAAAGGAGGTTTTTTCTGTTTGGGGAAGTGATCTAGCTAGGAATTAATCGGGGAAAAGAATATTTTCAAGAACAAGAACCAAATCTCAGCTTTGTTAATTTAAGATGAAAATTTGCAGGAACAGGAACACAGATATTTCAGCCTTGTCATTTTTAAGAACAGTATCAAGTAAAGAGCAAACTGCAACCAAATCAAGTGATTCACTAAAGCAAAAAGTTCAAGGTTCAAAAATAGGGCAATTAACCTTTGAAATTATAAGACCTGTTATTGGAAATGTGATGCATAGACAAGTGATAAACTAGAGAAGAGGCACTAGAGAATGATTTGTGGCCAAGTGGAAAATCCCTTCAAATGAAACCAATGTTGGAACCCTGACCTCACCTACCTTCCAACAAAACAAGAAAAGGAAGAAAGAAATTTTGATTTTTGAGACATATACCGCTAAGGGTGAATATGAGTCGAATTTTAACTTAACTCAATATCTGGTCTAATTGTAAACAGGTTTTAAAATTAAAATTGATTGTCCGCCCTTGATCTAGTTTAAGAAATTTTTATTTTTTTATTTTATTTCATTTTCTTAGATATTTATTGTAAAAATATTATAAAATAAACATAACAAAAGAAAATTTTTGTATAAATCTTTATAAAATTATATCTTATTTTTAAAAAAATTAAAATTTTTATATAAATCTTTATAAATTTTTTTTATTTATTTTTATTTAAAAGCCAAGTTGAGGCGGGCAATGTGGCCCTTAGGGTCTATTAGGTGCTTAACTTGACCCATTTTATGACTTGGCACAATTTTTTTTTTTAACCTAGTTCAATTTGCCCTGATTTGGATGAGCAAACTGGGCTCAAAGGTCCAGTGTTTACCCCTATATTATATTGCTCCTTATTTTCTTTTGTTGTTTTTGGCTTTCTTTCTTATCTTCTTTTGATACTCTTCTTTAATAATAATTTTTTTTTCCATATCAAAAGAATATTAGAAAAATTGTAAGACAAGTTCTCCAACTACTTTCAAAGCATAGCTGTAATTGTTGAACCATAAGCTCACTCAAAGCAGAATGACTAATGCATTGTGCGGGTAAACTTTTCATATAAAATTACATCTCCAGGGCCTCACTCACCTTTTTTTTTCCTCAAAGAACAAAGTTGATGTAGTGGGAAAGAAAATATCAAATTTATTTAGGTAATATCTCCATGATTGGGTTATTTGTCATCAAATTTGAAGTCCCTAACGGATCTATATGATAATTAACTTGCAAGTTAAACTTCTTATTCAATATAAGTGCATATGGTAGGATATCAATTACATACATTATTTCATGGCCACAACTTCACATTCCTCTTGAAGATGCCAGGACCATATGTAGAAGAAACCATCTGAACAAGAAGAGGGAATTGTAACAACACAAAGATGGTTACTGGAACACTAGCAAGTATAATAACAGGGAGAAGAGCCCATGAGTGTGGTCTCTGCTGTAGCATGATGAGAATGCAAGAAGAAAAGGCTATCATCATAGTTGCAATGGAGAAAAAAAGTGCAGAAAGTCCTATAATCAACTTTGTAGGTAAGGATGTGAGAAAATCTTCTTCTTCATAGCGCGAGGTAAGGATCCCTAGAAACATTAGCACAGAAGTTGTAGAAGAAAACAACGATAATGCATCTGAGACTACAAAAAGCATAAATAACTTTTCTTTATCCAAAAATATTGGGTAACCCGAATCTGATCGTTTCCTCCAGGAACAGTAAAAGCCGCAGCAAACATGATGGTAACAACTAGAGCACCAACAAGAGAACCAGAAGATGCTGTTCCCTTCATCCATTCCTCTCCTTCCTTTCTTAAATCTTTATGGCTTTCTTTGAATATGTCTTCTGGCCGCTTACCAGCAGTGTTTTGATATACCCTAGATTGATAGGGTTCCACACTTTCCACTTCCTACATTTATATAAAAAAAATAAAAATAAAATAACAGTGGCAATGATTTTTATCTTAATGTATATCTTCTACATCATCTATCTCTCTCTCTCGCTTACGCCCGCGTGCATGCACACACATACATACGGTGGATTCTATAGTAATTATAACTTTGAAATGTGCTGGTAATATATAGCTAACATATAATTAGCACCTACTAATGCTAATAAGCATCTTAAGCAGTTAGTTACTAAAAAGATAATTACAACCACAAGTCATTACTAATTATACCCTTAATATGTTACTACATGTAGTTATTAATAGTAGATATTAGTTACCAATGCATTTTAAAATCATTACTAGTACGACGTACACCAGTGTACTTAATTTCTTAAAATGCACCAAAGGACGTATATATTTATATAGGAAATGCAAGATTCTCATTAAATGATAAAACTAAGAAACTAATTCACACCACTTCTACAACTCCAGATATTCCTTGAATATTTTTATATTCCCTTATGGACCAGACAAAGTAATTGAAGTTAAATCACATTATTATGGATGGGCCAAATAAAAAAAAAATTGTAAGGATTAAATACATATATATATGTGTGTGTGTGTGTGTGTGTGTGTGTGTCTTTTTTCCTAACCTTGAACCATTGCAGTTCTCTTTGCATTTGCAAAGCTGGACCAGAGGTGCGGTTAAGTTGGGAAGGAGGAGCCAGCATTGCTGCCCAATGTAGCATGGTATTTCCATTGCCATCTACTATTGATGCTAATATATTCTTAAAGCGAAGCCCATGTAAGAGGTTGAAAATCTCAGCTTGACGATATCGAATAGCATAGAAGAAAGTGTGCCAGTTTGTGAATCCAGAACTAAGCAGGATTAATTCTGGGTGTGCTTTTGATACTTCAACCACAAACTCAACATTCCCTTCTCTGGCTGCACCATACAGTGTTTCTGAAACTATGGCCTCTTGTTGCCTATCCAAAAAAGATACTGTCTCGCAAAATATGCTTAGAATTTGAGCAGCTTGTGCATGCAGTAACTTTAGCTCATATATTTCCTTCATTCCTATATTGGCAACTCACATGTAACTTTCTCTTAATTGAGTTTAAGAGAATTGATTGAAAACATAAAAAGTATCAAATTTTTTGGAAAAAAAGTTAGCATATGTATGATATACCTAACAAATTATAGGCGGTAGAGACGAAGAACCTGTGTAATAGACTACGCCCTGTTGCAAGAGAAGTGTTAAGCATTCCTATGCAACATGTTCTACATAATTTTTTTTCATGATATTTATACAAGTATTTATAAACTTCTACTTGTAACAGTGACTAAGAAGGATCATTTAAGTTTTGATGGCACTCATTTATATTACATCTGTTCATTTTAGGGATGTGGCCTATTTATAAAAGCAAAGTAAAAGAGTGTATCACAAGTCATCTGTAATGAGAAAAAAGTTATTCTCAAAGACCCCTTGGTTATATAACTCCAAGGATCTTACTAACTAGTGCCCTTAAGCTTAAGACATTAGTTATGAAGCAATAAATATTTTTTAAAAACTGCTCAAATAATACAATATTTAATAATTAGTCAATAGTCAACCTTTTTAACCATCATTAATACTGCAAACATTTTTCTTATGACACAATGTCTAATCATTTGTGAGAGAATGCAAAACTAAGCTTGGGTTTGTTATATAGACACATTCAATAACCTTACCTTGAATTATTTTACTTTTGCCTTCTTGTTGAATCTCTACATCAACATTGTTGGCAGTTGTGGTTGATTGTATACTTGTATCTTCCACCAAAAAAGAGAAACAAAAAAAAAAAGAGCTTCATATTAAGTTAAAAAAAGAAATAATTAAAAGAAAAAAGAACATATGAAAAAATTGATTCATTTTTTTCCCATTTAATGTTTCACCCATTTAATTCTACTTAATTTAGAGACACGCAATCCTGCGCATGCAAAAAATCTCCAACGCTCATCTCAACTTATTTTATTTCCACATTGGGCCTGGCATCAAACCTGTTTCAATGCTGCGATACAGCCCTGAGACACCAAAAATTAAATTAAGTGGATGTTGTTTACAAGCACACACATATATATGTACAGGCCCCGTGGACCATTCTATCCAAAATTTTAACAATTTAACTCCTTAAAACAAAATTACAAAGTTTTGATTAAAAAAAAGTTTTAGTAAATTATGATACTTGATTTGAATGGAAAAAAATGGTCAGAGGACGAAATTTGAAATATACTCCAAACATAAAGGACTAAAAATATATTTTTTCCCATTTGTAATTTTGGAAACTCAGTTACTAATTTAACAATTTATCAATATGACAAAGATTATTTTTATCAAACAAGATGTCTTTCCACAATTATTTTTTACAACATGTAAAATACAACAACTTTTGAATGATTATATTTGTTTTCAAATAGTGATAATATATTATCTTTTTAAAATTTTTAGTTTAAAAAACACTTGTTGGTAAGTGAATATATTTTTTGAAAAATTTTTTATAGCACTAATTAATCTATTACACTTGGATCGTTTAGAAAATATTTGTTTAATTGAACTTGGCATGATCATTAAAGTTTTCAAAAGAATATATTTCAAATATGGTTAAATTTGAAGGGGAAAAAAAAAGGAAAACGCAATTATCACTGGCAGCTAGCTAAAGCAACTTCCACTTCAGAAGTGGAAGTAACTTTCCATTCCACCATCACAATGCAGCATCTAAAGAAGATTATAACGCAAAAGGATGGAAGATATTAGAAAGTAGTGAGACTAACTGTTGTAAATCCATCTTTTCCAGAATACTAGTTGACTTCCACTGGGAAATGCGAAGGACATGAGTGCAATATCCATAACTGGTTTACGCCCGGTGATGTCTGAGGCATAAAGCAATTCCTTGCATCGTTGAAGCAGGTCCAGAGCAACATCTGTTTATCGTAGTCATAGCATTATGTGAAATAAAAGAACACCAACATAGATTTTCAACATTACCAACAAAGTAAGGCATCCATATGCTTTTATAGGGCATGAGAATTCCCTCATTTTTAATTATCTAGAGCTAGTTAGACTTTATTACCAAGATTTCCTGAGCCCAAACAGGTACGGAGAAGCTGAGAACCTAAAAGGCCATATTCTGATTTGAAGACTTCGAATGGGGTGACCGAATAGAGATAATGTCCCATTTCCTTATGATCATGACCAAAAGCCAATGAAACAGGAAGTAGCCTATTTTGAAGGATTGGAATGCTAAGTACATGACTATTTTTATTCACCATGCATTTTGCAACTTGAGTGACTCCTGTACATGCAGCAATTGCAAGTGGTGTATAGCCATAAGCATCCGATATTTCGAGAAATTGTGGTTGGACTAAGTTCACCAACTCCTCCACTATGCCCACATGTCCAAAGAGTGCAGCCACATGAAGAGCCATTTTACCTGAAGTTGTAACTTTTGCACTCATGGCACTTGGATGCACATCAAGGAATTGTTTTGCAGCATTCCAGTTATTAGTACATATAGCCTTGTACAAAATTTCCACATGAAAATGTACTTGCTCTTCGGTCACTGTAATCAACAATTTGATGTATCAAGAGGAGCAGTTTGTGCATATGGAAAAATGGGAATACCTCTTCAATTTTGAACCATTTGCAAACATCACTTTCAACATTGAAAACCGGAAAATACCCCCTCATCAACAATATCACCCTTTAAGATTTAAACCATTCTTTTTCTTTGTCAATTAACTTTGTTAACAGAGATACTACATTGGACTTTGTTATCAACACTATGTTTCTAGACAAATGAAAGTATATCAAAATCACAGACGACAGAGCCTTATGTGGCATTTCCATTAATGAAAGGAAAATAAATATATGGATCTAAGGGTGATAATTGAGTAGAAATATTTTCTAGCTTTCAAGGTTAAGTGAGACTACAGCAAATGACTTAAAATTAAATGGGCGAAGTTAGTAATTTTTAGATTTGTGTTTTGAACTAAGAATTCCTTACTTTTCAATTGAAAAACAAAAAAGGTGCAAATATTTTCAAGTCATTTTTCTTGTAAATACATAATTAATGAAGGGGTATTTAGATCATTTTCGTACCATAATAAATGCATGATTATAAGAAAATGACCTAAACACTCCCATATTTTTTTATCTTTTAATAAAAGGTAAAAACTTTTTAGTCTAAAATATAAATGTGGTGATTGCTAACTTCCACGATACTAATAAGGAGGCTAACAATCCCATACACACACACACACATATAACCTTCACATCACCAATGTGTTGCTAAGGGGTGATAATAATTATCTCATGACAGAGGCTATAAGTGTGAGGTTGAGTTATAATTAATATGTGATATTTGAATTAGGTGTGGTTAAATTAAAAAAATTGCATAATAACTAATTTCTATAGCTTTTGACTTAGCAGGTGCTTGATTCAATAGTGTAGAGTATTTTCCAAACCTGTGTTTGGTTATAAAAATATCCTCATTCTTTTATTAAAAGACAAAATAAGTACAAAATATTCAAGTGATTTCATTGTTAAAAGAAAATTAGTGTAAAAGTATTTAAGTCATTTTTTTATGCATAATAAATGCAAGATCACAAGGAAATGACCTGAATATTCCTATACTAAATAGTCTATCCTTTAGTACAAAAATAAGAGCTTTTTAGTCCAAAACATAAAGATAAATACTGCTGAACCCCACGTAACTAGTTTGGATGTTAGCATTCTCTGTATATGTGTGTGGGTGTGTGTGTGAAGAATTATCTTTTTCATATCTATATTTCTTAATTGAATTGTTTTCTAATTACACTAGTGACGTCTACAATAATGGATGATACAAATTTAGTAAATTACTATAGATATGACAATATTTCGATATAAAAAAAGCTTGATTTCTTAAATAATTTTTTTACTGTTAAACCCATCTTGACGAGATCTCCAGATTAATTGGTTGAAATTACAAAAAACTAAATGAAAATTTTCAAGATACTCTGCCAACAAAAATACTTATTAGTCTCTTGACGGCAGGTAGAGCTTTCTATCATTTGAAACATTTTGAAATTTTTATTCTAGTGATTCGTTGGTTAAATTGTAAATTTAAAAGTTAAATGGGAATTAGTACAATTTTAATTTACATAAGCTCGCCAATAAATACAAGATTAATTCATGGGGCTGTATCATATAAAAGTTGTTATTGATTCATTTGTGAATGAAATATAAGAATAATTTAATCAGCTCAACCTGCCCAAAGAAAATCTAGAAATGTATCTTAGAAGCTCAAATTCTCAATAGAATTGCCCTTGAAAATAATTAGATAAATTTCCTGACACATTCCAACATTGAAAAAAGAAGAGATAAATTCATTCACAGTATCAAGTGACCCACAATTTAAAAAAAAAAAAACAAAGCAATAATACGCGTGCAGTGAGTTTTGTATGGGGTACTGACCTTCTGGTTGTGGCTGCGGCTGCGGCTGCGGCTGCGGCTGTGGTTGTTGCTCTGGCGCACTGTACTGGTAGCTATTTTTAAGAATATCCCATGCAACTTTGGCTTCAGAGACTTCCCTTATAAGAGAGAAAGACTCAGGACTGCATGAGATATGTATGATGCGCAATGCGTCAACATTCTTTCTTATCCAACTCACAAAATCCTCCTTATAATCTTCAGGTGGTGTTGCTTTAATAGTATCATCAACGACTTCCCAGAGATCTTGAGCTATTAGATTGTTTCTAACCCAACCAAACCAGGCTACACTGTTTCCCTTCGTAAGTGGTTCTACAACAAAAGAGTTCCACTTCAAACAGTGGGTCTATTGATCTATCTTATGTGGTAAGTTTTGTTTAAATTCAATATATATATATATATATATAATCCGGTACTGTTCAATAGCGTCACATCACATATACTGTTCATTCACTTTTTTTCTTTTTTCTTTGTCTTGCGGAGCTCACAATTTTCTTTTTCTTGAATGCTAAAAGATAAATCTTAGAACTGACTCGTTTAGTACACAAAAAGTTAAATATAAAAATAAAAATAAAAATAAAAATAATTTTATAAATAGAAAATATCTATGATATTTTTATTTTTAATGATTGACTAATAATTAAATTATGATTAATAGATAATGATTGAATAATGATTGAAAGGATAAAATTGACAATTTAACAAATTTTCCATTTCCATTTTCGTTTTCGTTTCTTGAAGGCTACCAAACATGTTGCCAGTGTTTATTAAAAAGCACAATATGTTAGAAAATCAATAATTATTTTCTCTCTCATCTAGAGTGTTTTGAAATTTTCTCTAAAAGTGTGCCACTCACGTTAACCAATCAAAAGTGTGCCACTCACGTTAACTAATCAAAGGTCAACTGAATCTTGAAGGAAAGTACAACTACAATTTGGAAAGTTTTAATATCTTGCTATAAATAGGGGATTGGTGTTAAACATTTTGCGCGTGTGTGTGGAAGAAAAAACTCCACATGAGTTGTATGAGAAGTAAAGCCCCACGTAATAAAAAAAGGTTAGGGAAATATAAACAGTGGTGGTAGCACGAACAACAAATTAGTTCCTCATGTCATCATTTTGAGAGTTTCAACAAATATAATTTTCTTCCACAATTTCTTTCTTGCCCACCACATAAACTATTCATAGTAATTAATGCACAGTGAGTAAGGAGGGTGCTGACCTGGGATTGGTGGATTATACCTGGATAGGAGAACATCCCAGGCAACTTTGGCTTCGGAGATGTGGATTATAAGAGAGTGAGACTCAGGAGTGCATGAGATGTGTATGATGTGTAATGCTTCAGCCTTCTTTCTTCTCCAACTCGCAAAATTCTCCTTATGAACCTTAGGTGGCCTATTGATAGTACCATCAACTACTTCCCAAAGATCTCGAGCTATCAGATAGTTTCTAACCCAACCAAACCAGGCTACGCTGTTGTTCATTGCAAGTGGTTCTATGACTATGTCGTTAAAAGCACGTCTCCCAGACTCGCCCATAATTCGATCTGCTCAAGTAGTAGTTTGGAGACAGCAGGGTAAGAATTTAAGTAAATAAAACATATTCTCAAAGACTTCATATATTTTCATTGGCTATACTTACGTACCTTATGACAAGCGAAATCTATAGCCTCACTATATGTATCGTTTTAAACTCTTATAAGCCAGAAAGATAATTGTACTTGGAGACTATATATTTATATATATTGCATTAGAAAAAAACAAGGAAGTTAAATGCACTTATACCAATTATCGCTTGCTCCATCGTGCAGGCTTCACACAGCCCAGAACAAACAATCATACTAACATTATATGGTATTATTGGACATATGGAACATATGGTTGCTTGCGTAAATTCGCAATGAATCAACAACTTTACCTACATTTACTCTATATTTATTCTCCTTTTTTTTATGTTTTTTATTATTCCATCCAGCTTTCTTTTTCGTTACCCCATCCTAAATCTCGTTTTTATCGCTCCTCTGTACCAAGCTGTCTCATTTAGAAGTTGTGCGGACCTGCCCGTGCGCTTGTGTGAAGACTTATCGATTGAGAAAAATGATTTTACCTGAGAAATGAAGAGTAGCTAATCACTATTATTCATAAATTAATGATTATAATTAAAGCAAAGACACTACAGATATTTAATAATTTTTTTTGAATTTCACATTAATAAATTTTATATTAATTTTGACTATTAGTTTATAATACAACAATAATTGGGTGCTCATCTCACTCCCTTTCATGCAATTAAATAATCATTTTTCCTAACTCAGCTAATAAAAGACATGTATTGTTGAACAAAGTTTTGAATAATGTTAAATTAAATTGAGTTTAAAAGTTAAATCCATCTATAAACCTCATATTAATTTGTAACACTTTAACCATACAGAATGAAAAGAATTCGTTTGAAATGAAATGATTCGCGAATCCTAGAGAAAGTGATACAAATAAATCATGATATAATAGACACAACATTGTATTATCAATATCATTCCAAAGAAATTTTATGCAAAAATATATTTATAAAAAAACTACTTCAGAGATTCCAGATAGTTAATGAATTTTTCTACATCAAATCTCGTCAGGAAATTATTTATGAGAAAATGATGTGTTTCATTAATTGGTAGGTATCAAAAAATCTTCTTCTCCTCTTCGGGCCTCGAAAGCGCAGACCCTATCCTTTGCAAATACTTTTCTTGATTTACGCATTTGGGAATAATTTTTTTCTTCCTTTGGCACGGCAAGGGTTTCCTAACTATCACATTCATGAAACTTTTCACTGTATCTAACCAGTTATTTTAATACTCCAACTTTAACTTTTCATAGGCTCTTAGCAGATTCCATCTTAATTTTAAGATAAAAGAAAAGAAGAAAATCGCATAGCATTTTGGAGCTAACATCCGTTGGTGAAAAAAATTCCTTACTTCCGTGATTAGGAACCTCTTTGAAAAGTTTTCTGGGAACACTATCGAAAAAACCAAATTTTGCGACGGTTGCTTAGCAGCGGACAACCGTTTCTAAATATGGTTGAAGCCACCGTTGCTATTTGGCAGCGGTTGAATCGAAACCGCTGTGAATGGCTTGTGGTTTTGGAAAACTGCTTTTATTTAGCAGTGGTTGCAGTTCTGCTAAATAAATAAATAAAAAACCACAGCCCCCCAAGACATTCAGAGCCCGTTTGGTACGCAGAAAAGACTACTCCTGAAATGGAAAAAGGAATGGGAGAGTAAGGAAAACATATTTGGTACGCAGCGCAGTCTTTTCTTTGGGAAAGTCCAAACCCTCAAACATGGGAGAGTGCAAACCTTCATATTTGTGATGGAAAGTAGTCTACTTTGAGGAAAAGTAAATTTTTGGACCATTTTAACTTTGTGTGTTTTAATTTCTGATGGTAGAGATAATTAAAATTAATTTTTTAAAATTAAATTTTATTATTTTATTATTATCAAAAATAAAAAATAATTATTTTTCTCATTTTTTTATTTTTATTGATAATTAAAAATAATTATTTTATTATATTTTATAATTATTAATAATAAAAAATAATTAAGAATATTTTGACCTTTCAATCTCTCTTTCATCCCATTTCAAATATAAAAAAATAAAAATATTTATTTTTTTGTTTTTATCATATCAAACGTATTTATGGAGTACAAGATTCCTTTCCATTCCCATTCCATTTTCCATTCCCATTCCATGAATACTCTCTTCCGCCTACCAAACGGGGCCTCAGATTGATCTGCATCTGCAAATTTTCACCCACGCAGCGATGCTCCTCCTCCTCCTCCCCGCCGATGCCGCAGCACGTCAGGAAGCCACAGCTGAAGCCAAAGACGTTCTCTGCCGTCCGTCCGTCCGTCCGTCGTTCAGCTTCTCTCGACATTTTTTTTTTCTTTTTGCCGTTTTCAACCATCTTGAGGTACCCCTTCAATCTTTCTTCATTTTTTGCGATGCTTTGACTGGTTTCTGGCTGAAACTGTGTTGAGTTGTGTTGAAATCTAACATTTGTGTCGTTATTGATTCTTTGTTTTTTTTTTTAAATGATATGATGGGTTCTTTTTTTTTTTTCTAATGAGAAAATGAAAAGCCAAATGAGTCACGAAAATGTAATAAGACATTTGGCAGTTCATTTTCTGACGAAACAAAATTTTCCGTTTCCTTGTTTATACCCATATTCTTTGTGATAGGATGAAGATGGGGTTTGTGGCTATGGTTCACGAGACCGATAAGCGACATGATAGGACTTATATAAAAGCAATCGTTTTATGATCATACTCAATGAGGATAGATTAATTTATTCTTCGCCTAGTCTATACTCCTAATACCCAATCCTTTTTGGATTTGGATTGTCTCCCATATTTTTTTCAGTGTCTTGACCGTTCAAATTAATTGTTTAAAAGAGAATAAAATATAAAATTAAATTATTTTTTTAACTGTAAAATTTTAAAAAAATATTATTTAAACTAAAAAAAATTAAAAAAGAGTTTGAACCATTCAAATTTTAATATGAACGGTTCAGATTTTATAGGAGAGGTAAGGGAGAGAAAGGCATGGAAGAAGATCTTTTTCTTCTGTTTTTGGGCAAATCCACCTACTTAAGATTGAGGAGTTCAGGTCTTTGATATATAATTATTCTACAAATTTTTATCTCTTGATCTTTTAGAATTTCATGAATTGTCTCCATATTTTTTTAAGCTGAAAGAAGCATGTGAATATCCTTAAAAAAGTGGAATTGTGAGACCTTGTAGGTGAGAACTGAGAAGGGAGGCTCAAATATTATTTTATATTCTTATATCTAAGTCTTATAATTGAGAATCGTTTTTTTTAATTTTTTTAAGGATGTCATTGCTTTTGGGTCCTAAAAAAAAAACACATTCCTTTTGGTCTAGCAGAAAAACTTGATCGAGATTTTGAGGTGAAAATTAATTTAATCTTAGCTTTCTATTTCAATAAGCTGACTTAGTCTTTATTGATATCCAGATTGATTGATAGGGCTTTTTTTTATTGCTACTTACTGATGGGGTTCGGACTTGAAGAGGACTTATAACCCCAAGGTATATATATAGGGTAAAGAAATTTTCTTTTCTTTTTGCAAATGTAGCAGAAACATAAATTCTTCAAGCTGCTAGTCGAAAGAAATCATGAATCAGAAATGCTTATAATATCTATCCCTTGTGATTGCAGATATTCCAGAGAGCAAACTAGAAATTCAAGTTTGGTCTACCTTAGTCTTGACTTCAAGTAAGTTCACTGATTTCTCATTTCTATGTACCTCTTCTTCTGGCAAGCCACTAGCTATATTCTTTCAATCTTACATATTGGGTTCAATCTATTGTGGCACTAACCACTAGGTCCAATATGGTCCATAGCCAAAACTCCCCAATTGAAAGTCGAATCGAAGTTGTATATACTGGGGTGATGCGAGGGAGAAACTTTTGGATGCACTTGAAGATCTGAAGCTGGACTCTCTGATTATGGGAATCCGAGGCCTTAGCTCAATGCAAAGGTCAGAAAATTTCCAATTCCCTGCTCTTACTCTTCTTTTGCATTCGGATTTGTTCC
Organism: Erythrophleum ivorense; assembly: GCA_026724425.1. Taxonomy (NCBI): domain Eukaryota; kingdom Viridiplantae; phylum Streptophyta; class Magnoliopsida; order Fabales; family Fabaceae; genus Erythrophleum; species Erythrophleum ivorense. The sequence goes on along the minus strand of JAIUCV010000822.1, from coordinate 291,404 downwards.
CACTGATATTGAAAGATATCAAGATTTAGTTAGTCATTTTTTTCGTATTTAAAAATTTATTTATTTATTTATAAAATATTTGAATAAAAGCATTAAACGTTGCATTATTTGTGTTTTAATTAACCTAAAATGTATTGATGTTTTGATATAGTTATAATTTTTTATTATAAATAAATTTTAAATGCATGAAAAATATAAATTACATCATCATCATCATTACAATTTCTCAAAATTCAATATCAAATTCATTTAATCAATAAGAACGGAACAATCATAATAACTGGCTAGAAACCTATTTCTAGGCAATCTAATATCAATCCTATTAAAATATTAAAATAGAAATCATAATCCTAAATAAAATGATATAAAAGGTTAATTAATATCTCCCCAGACTCAACTCATACACCAAAATTGAATACTCCAAAGATTCGACTAATAGTAGGAGGTGTATTTTATACTTTGGGTACAAAATTATTTTGCCAAATGCATCAGCCCGACATGGAGGGTGAGCCTAGCTGGCTTTAAGATGGCCTGAAGAGGAATAGAGTTTCAATAATCGAGGATACTCTTATCATATAATCCAAATTGACCATTATTCTTAAATTACTCTTCTAGATTAAGTACACATTTTAATTTCTTTAATATATATCAAAATATTAGAATAGTTTAATATAAATTTTAGAATAAAAAATAGTGTAATAATTTAATCCAACTTCTGAATAAGTTTTGACCCGCTTTTTTAAGTAGAGTTGAATAGATACCTGTGATGGCTCATACAACAGATTTAGAGTCATCTTTCCACTATCTCTAAAGTCTGGACTTGATAATATATATACCAACAATTCAGCCCCCAGCCTATATTAGAGTTGCTTCCACCCACTTTGGCCCCGTTTGTGGTAGCTGGATGGAAAGGGTGAGAGAAATTTTTTTTTTTTTTGTAATCATTATTTAACATTATTTATTAATAACTGGTTTTTTTTTTCTGTGCAATTACACCAAAGCTGAAAAAAAAATAACAACAAAAAAAGTGAAAAAGAAAACGAGAAAAAAAAAGAAGACACAAAACTCAATGTATCAGCCACACTGTAAATGACTTATCTACAAGACGGCTAGTACAAAGTTTATATAATAGATTATTACTTAATTATTAAAAATAAAAATATTAAAATTATTTTCTATCAACAAAATTATATTTTTTATTATATTTTTATTTTTATATCTAACTTTTTATATATCAAACAAGTCCTTTGTCTCAAGTCTCTCGTCCCAATGCTTCTATCCTGGCGTATTATCCTTTCACGGGCTCTTCCAAATTACTTATTTCCTTACTCTAACTCACGTAGTTTAGGACATAGATTTATTAATTATAAAATAAAAAATGAGAATATAAATGGATTACCTTTGGTATAATATAAAAAATAAAAATATTATTTTAGTTATATATTTTGTTAATAAAAATAATGTTAAAATAACAAAAAATATCTATATCTAAAAGTTAAAACGTAATCATGACAGGGACAAAATAAATTTTACATAAAATGAGTATTATAGTTATTTTCAATTTAAATATTTATCCTAAAGAAATATTCATTCTCCCTTGATCTCATTTGAACCATAGCTAGCTATCAAACGGGATGTAAATAAAAAATAAAAAAAATGATTTTCCATCTCTTCCTATCTTATGTTTCTAAATGAGGTGTAAGTGTTGAGAATACTATATTTTGGGAAGGATGAATCGCTCTCATATGTTTTCATATTCAATTATTTGAATGCCAATTATGTTTTCAGTTCAACTATGTTTTCAGATTCAATGGATTATCGTACAATCTGTTTGTTACTTACTCCTTCTTTGTACAATCTATTCATTATGAATGGAAGAAATTATCAGCACTTATAAAGCATAATTAGGTTATGTTCAATTCCAAAAATCAATACCAAACGGTGTAAATGAAAGAGATCTATAGATATGAATCGGATTTCAAATTTCGGGTTTGCTTGAAGGGAGGAAATGCAGCAAAATCAAGCACATGGATCTACACGAACGAAGGCGCAGCTATTGGAAATGGACATTAATCATAGCCAAGGAGGGAACCAGGGGCTTGGGCGTGTGGAGCAGCAACTTGGAGAAGACGGAGGTGACAACAGGGGTTTGGTGTCTCAAAATGCATGAATCCCAAAATGATGCATTTTGGTCTCTATGCGCCATCTGGCATAATCTCAACGCTCGAAGCAATAAACGGCCAAGATTTTGTCACTTCAAGAAAACTGCAGAGAAATAACTTCGGACGATCTGCTTCTTATCAACAACAATCATTTTGGACTGATATAATGTTAATGCCGCCCTACTCAATTTATTCAATATCTTAAGCCCAATATTATCAGTCCAATGAAGAGGGGATTGAAGGACAACGTTAAATGCATTTTAATAAATGAGATTAAATTAACCCCCAAAAAAAAATCATCGATGACTAAATTGAAAGTAACCTATCTCTCATATGGATACTCCATCATTTTTTTTTTTACAATAAATGATTTCATACAGGAGTGTGGGCAATTACTTTTTGATGAAAAGAGTGGGTAATTGTTTAATTTTATAATCCATGGCTCAAGAAGAATCCATCAAGTAGGTGTCACAACCTGGTCGCCTGAAAGAAGCATTGCTCATAAGCTTGTAAGGAACCCATATAAGTTCTTCTACTAACATTTTTGGCAGATCATTAATTAGATGCTTCTATGGTAACAACCACATAATTAAATTTTGGATCTAAAGATCTCATAATTTTCTCCATCACTCGAATATCTTTAACATATTCTCCAATCCTCCTCATCTGATGAGCAATAGAAATTGCTCTGTTGCAGTAGTCTAACACCAGTTCAGTCGGCTTCATTTTACATTTTCAAATTCCATCGGCACTTGGACTTCGGAGAGGAATCTGCTTCGCTTTCTCTATCCCGATGTATGCCTTTTGCAGCAACTCCCATGCATGCTTCTTTTAGAGTCCTTTTGCCGGAGCAACAATCTCCAACTTGGCATTATCGATGCCTTGGTAAATCGTACGTATACAAGGTTTTCTTCTCAGTTTTTCTCAATTCACGAAGTACTTCCTTTTCCTCATATTTTAGCGTTGCTTCTGCTTCTGCAGATTTTTTTGTCGTAGCCATTCTCTACAAGCTCCTATACGTCGAAGGAGCCTAAGAGAGCCTTCATCTGGATACACTATATATCATTTTCGTGGATCTCGATGCTTTAGGTTGATAACTGCTACTTCTTGATGCCATAATACTAGATGTTGGAAATATGTGGTAGGTGTGATCTGACTGAATTTGTATAAAGAGTATGATATATGAAAGATATGTACATGGAACTATGTTAAAAACTCCATTTTTATTTGCTTTATTCTTCTTTTCTTTTATCTCTCAAAATATTCATGCATATTACAATACTTTTTCTCACTATTTTTTTAACTCTTGCGCACTCACAATTTTGTCACTCATAGAGCACCTCTTAATCCCTCACATGTTGCGTTTCTTGTTGTGATATTCAAAGAATGCTCTGCCCTTCTCATTTTTTTTCACTTCCTAAGTATTCTTCCTATTTATAACATGAAGAAAGAAATTGGCAATAAATGCCAATTTTGACAATTGGAGATTTTCCAAATCATGAAAATGGCTTCAAGTTTCCTACTCGTGCAATTGGGCCAAGAGTGAAGAAGGGTCATTTGTCTTGTAGCACTTAAATGTGACTAAGAAAAAAAGTTCAACAATTGTAGCTATGAGATTAAAGGCCACATGCGACGGATAATCTGGCAAAATTTTAGACAAGTTTACTTTAACACTAACGATTGGCAGATTCGAATCAGGCATACATTTCGTGAAGGGAATAGATGTGCTGATGTCCTTGTAGACTTTGTTCACGGACTTTCTCTGGGCATGCAGGTGCTTGAGGATTCTAGGAAAATAAAAATTATTGTGCCATGGATTTCTTTGCAAGACAAGCGAATCTTTAGACCACATATAATGTTTCTCATTCTGCATTATTGTGTCCAACAGTAGGAGGCCTGAATCCTTTGTATATAAAATGCCTATCTATACAACTTAACATTTCCTATAATTGCTTTTTGTTTTCCAGAATATGCATAACTGTGACAGAAAGAAAGCTTAATTTTAGACGGAGGAACAGATTACGCAATTATGAGGAAAATATGCACGTGACAAGATTGTTCTTTGGGCAACAAGGTTTATAATTCAGTCGCAAATTCTTTTTCTGTAAACTAACAACCATTTAAAGAGATAAATATGAGCTCTGATTTGATTCACAACGACAGACTGTAACACCCAGCTTTTCTAAAAAAAGTCCGAATCTAAAGAAATTTCAAAGGAAATCCTTTAAATTGAATGATCTGAGGCCAAAAAAAATTATAACAATAATTTAGACATTTGAAAATGAGAATATGAAGCTTAAGATACCTGAAAACTTGTGTCAGAATAATTAAGAAAAATTGGGAAAGAATGCAATGGTATTTTCTTAGTTTTAGGTAAATTTTGAAAAACTCACACAAGGATTTTTAAATAGAAAAATTGAGTTTCTTAAGGTTGCCAAGGAGCTTAAAAACTATAGAACCCCTAAAATAGTTAAAAAATTTTCGGTGAATGATTTCGACTATCGGTTGATTGAACTTTTGACCAAACAGTTTAGATTTGTTTCAAATCTAATTTGGATAAAACTAAAGGCATTTTTTAGTTAGAGGACTTAAATTTTATGATAGAAAAAATAATTCTTGAAAAAGAGTTGAAATGAGATCAAATGGAGAAACCATGATTTAGGGACTAAAAAGTGGAAAAGTGTTTTAACATAGTCTCCCTTTTATATATCATGTCCCATTTCTCCCATCTGCCTAACCGACCTTATTTCTGCCCCAAACCAAAGGAGAGACCAGCTTGAAATGGCATACCAAAGGAAGAGCAAAGGAGGAAGAAAAGCAAGTAGAAAAGGGTAAGAAGGTAAGAAATTTATAGTTTTTCATGCTTTCTCCTTCTCTTAACTAGTTCTCCTCTTTCTCTTTTCTTATCTTATGGTTTTAAAGATTGAATTGAGGCTGTTCTGTGGTTAGTTCAACAAAAAGAGGAGAGACTTTGCAAGAGAGACTAGAAGTTTTGGAAAGCACCTTGAAAAAGCTTTAAAATAAGGTAAAAACCTATGGCTTTTTTGCTTCCTTTTGTTTGTTCTTCTTGGGTGTAATTTCTTCTAGAATTGAACCCATGAAGGAGAGGGTGAATTCTGATCATAGCAAGGTAGAAAGGAGGGTTTTGAAGCATGAGGAGTAGGAATATGAAATAAGAAGTGAAAGAGAAGCCTTAGAATTCAAGTTTTTCTACCTAGGAATTTTGATGCATCTAGCAAAATCTAAAACTTCCTATGGGTCCTATGGCTTATGTAAGAGTATGAATGAGGTCCTAAGATATTTAGAAAGTTTCACAAGTGGTTAATTGCACAAGAAAACAAACAAAACTCTATGGGCTTCCATAACAAGCATAGTTTCAACTTAGAGAGAGAGAGAGAGAGAGAGAGAGAGAGAGAGAGAGAGAGAGAGAGAGCACCTAGGGAGAGTTTTCTTGATTCCAAGGTTAATAGTGATATGAATTATAGACACCAAAGGAACCATTAGTTTCAATTTAGAAACCATATTTCAAAAGTCAAAAAATTTAAGTTCCTTTAAACCTAAAGAAACAACTTGAGGTTTGGCTCTTTAAATTGAGTTGGAGATGACTCCAATGATTTTAAATAGAGTTATATGACTTAGAATGAATAAAAATTGGAGTCAAGATTATAGATTATGATAGTTGCTTCATTATAATTTATATGGAGCCATATTGAGTTATAAGCCACCATATGAGTATATAGAGCTTATAAGATATTAGAATTAGTTCTAATGATATTTTTGTGTCTTGTTAGATGTGTCTGGGCCAAACAAATCAAGCCTTTCATCATTTGGTGTGTGAGGTCGATAAAAGGGAAATGGACTTTAAAGAGAAAAATGTGTTCCTAAACTTAAAATAGCTTTCTATCATTTCTTGTATGCATTTGTTAGTTGTTAACTTGTCTTTAAATGTTTGTGTGTATATTTGAACCATGAGATATGCTTATAGTTTTTTATTACATGTTATGGCATCATTTGTGCATTAAATATGTTTTAAAAAAAAGATAATTTGAATTGGATGAGGTTGTGCTAAAAGTCTCTTAAATTGGGTGAAAAGGAGCCAAAAATCCTTAAGAGTGGATGGGACAAAGCCAAAAGTTTCAAGGATATGTGAGAATAAGTCAAAAGTTCTTAAAAATGAGTGAGACAAATCCAAAAGTCCTTAAAAATTAGGTGAGGCTAGACCAAAAGTCCCTAAAAACTATTCTTGAATGAAATGAGTTTAGATGATATGAAATTATGTTTATGTATGTTTACTATGAGCATCTAGAGCATACTTGCATTCATGGACATTTAAATGTGCATGAAAGATAGATAGCTATTGAAATTCTTTGAATCTCATCCCTCCATATTTTATCACTAATTATGTCTAGGTGAGCTATATGGAGCAAGAAGCAGGAGCCAAGAAGCTTAGGAAAAGGCACTTTGACATTAGGATAAGTTTTATGATGAGTTGATGTCAAAGTATATAATTGTATGTTAAATATGAAATGTAAATGATGGATCACTTGTAAGTGTATGTATGGATGTGGTATGTATCATATTTGAGCTTAAATGAATGAGAATGTGTGTTTTGACATCCTTGAGCTTAGAGACATATGTGTATAAGTTCATGTGGGAGAGTGATTTTGAGTGTTAGGATGATTTGGGCTGAATGAAATGCTTATATATGTTGCATTGGTACTTTGAGATGTGCTCAAATGGTTATGGTTCAAGAAGAAGACCATTTTGGAACCATTTGAAGCTATTTTGGTACAAAATTGACCATAAACTAACCATGAATCAAAATTTGACCAAATGAACTAGTTTTGACATGAAATTTGGCATCCTTATAGAGCTCATCTAGATCTTTTCACAAAGCTAAAAAATAGCATTTTTAGAGCTCTAGAAAATTTATTATAATTTTTTAAAATTGACCAAATTATGCAGAATTGCCACTGTCACGGTTCATGTAGTCAATTTCGGTTTTAGTGTTTCTCAAGGGACAAATGAAGTTCAATACTTATGTAATTTTAGAGGCATAAATTAGACATTATAAATTTTCCATAGCCGTTGAGAGTACTTAATTTGAATTAGTATAGAAAAAGTTATGAATTTTTGAAAATTAGGGTTTGTAATAGTCTGAAAACACCACCTAGTGTACTATTCTATTGATTTCATAGCTCAAATGCTATTGTCTTAATCTAAAATTATTTTAATCATTATTTGACAACTAAAGCTTTCCAAAAAGCTATCATATGCATGATTTGGATTTTTTTAGAATTAGTTATGAATTTCTACAGTTCATATTAGTATATGGATGCTGTAACTCTGAAAGCAACTTATGGAATTTGTGATATATGGTTCAAAAGCCGAGATGTAAGCCATGAATTATGATATTTCTAATATGAATGAGTATATTATGGGTGAAAAATAAATATGGTAAGCTTGTATGACCCATTTAGCTAATGATGAATTAATTGAACTCTCAATGATGGTAGATCCCATTACTAAAAGTAATCCTTTGATATAATTTGATACTTTTAGCTAGTTTTAGTATGAAATAGATGCAAGCTATGTTTGGTGTGACACAGACTATGAATGTCTCATAAATCAATTAGTACCTGTGTTTCATAGCTTCAAGTGTTTGGGAGGCCTCGTGATTTTGATAAGGATCTACCCTAAGGCTGAACCTATTAAAAATGTACCTAGAATTAATATTGACACGCATGAACCACCTAAATGCCCCCCTTAGGGGAAAAGAAAAAAGAAAAGCAACAAGCTATGGATTAAAATGAAGAAAATTAATCATCAACAATTTTACAATATAGAAGTTATGACAGAATTGCATTAATAAACGAAAAATAGCAATGAACAATAATATAGTATATAACCTTGCATTTGCAAAATTTTAAAGTAGTATAAATTTTATCTAAAAAAAAAGTGAAGATGTAATTAATTTCTAGTCTTGGTTATCCTCCCTAGAATTTTGAAAATTAAGATGGATGTTCATGGTGAGGTCTATCAAAAACAAGCTTGAAGTATTGGCTGTGAAAACAAGGGAGAAATAAAAATTTAGAAATAGAAATGGACTCAAGCAAGGATTAATTGACACAAGATTAGTGGGATTCTATCATCAAATTACTATTTAATGACCAGTTGAGGACCATCATTATATAAGGCTTTTTGGAAAACAGAGGAAAGGCATTTTTTTTTAGTTTTAAAAATTTACATTGTGCATATCCCAATTCTGTTCTAGCTTCTTGTAAAAATTTGTTGAGTTTAGTTTCTAGGTTTACCTCACTTAGATGTTGTTCAAATCTTAAGCAAACTAGTGATCTCTTATAGATAAAAGGGTTCCCTTTTAAATTTCTCTTTGTATTACTCTCTTAACTTGAGGAAGCGTAGGTCAAGTGGTTTATTGTATATAGGTTAGCAAATGTTAAAACTTTTATTGTAATCCATTTTAGGTGAGTAGGAAAAAACCTATCATTGTGGGTGAGTGAACAAAAACATTCAAGTACATTGTTTCTTGCAAGTAGTTGTAAATACAAGTTGGACAATAGTAAAAATCTTGTACTCTATTAGGCCTTCTTGATCAAATTAGTATTTGTTCTCTTCTCCTTAACTTTTGTTTTTTTTTTATTGCATGATATTTGCTGGCCTTGCATTATTCATTTCATTTTCAAATTGAGTTAAAGAGTTGAAATTGCCTAGAGTTCGATTAATTGTTGCTTACTATTTCAATAGGTAAATTAAGTTTTTACTACTTCTTAATTAGTTACTTTGCTGTTCTAATAAGATAAAATTGCTCTAAACAAGTATTGGTGCTATTATTTGATAAAATTGCTCTAACTAAGTCTTGGTGTTATTATTTGATATTTCTAAGTATTTATAAGTTGTCATTTATGAAAATTCTACACACAACTATTCACCCCTTTTATGTGGAATTTTCATTTGGCATAAGAGTTAGTTTCACTTGTTTTGTACTTAGTAGCCAGAGTGAAAGCCCTTTTTGCAAAATGATGTCGTAACAACTTAAAGGCTATTACTTCTTGGAAGGTCGCTCCACCAATAGGCCACCTTTCTTCAATGTAAACTCATTGGAAAGTAAGGATGAAATTTTTCACTTAGGCCATAGACTATTCTTCTTGGGAAGTCATCATCGACGAGCCTAAATAACTAAAGAAGACAATGGAAGGGAAAGAAGTTGACAAACCTAGCAATGCATGGGAAGAAGACATCAAACTTATTCAAACTTGTGCTAAAGCTATCGACATTTTATATTATGTTGTAATTGGTCAAGAGTACTATGACAAAATATCAGGGTGTGACATGACTAAGCAAATGTGGGATAAGCTTGAGCTACACACAAAGGAACCAACAAATTGAACGAAACAAAAATCAACATGTTAGTTCATGAATATAAACTACTCATGATGAAGAAGGCACAGAACATTGATAGGATGTTCTACAAATTTTCTAAGATTGTTAAAGAACTCAATGCCATTGACAAACCATACTTGAATGGTAAACAAGTTAAAAAAAATTATATGAGAAGTCTACTAAAGGCATGGTAGTCCAAAGTAGATACTATTGGAATTGGAATCCTTAACCCAATCACTTTAGGTGTAATTATTAAAACATACCTTTTCCTTTACCATTACTAGGTCATGTGAAAGGTTTCTTCTACTGAGTCTATCTAACTAGTTAAATATGTTAAAAAAATTAAGAGATTAAACACATATAGTACTAGATAACATGCTTGATATCCATGATAAGACTGGAGATCAAGGAAGAAAATGGCAAATACAAAAGTTGAGGGGTAGGGTACAACTCACAATGCAAGTAGGTTCAAAGGGTAGGTTAGAATTACATCTTAATATAAAACCGAATACTATCTAGCATAAATAGAATAACTAGCTTTAAATAGAATATGAGTTAGATTCTTTTTCCCTATGTAAGTTCATAGATAGCCCACTCATTATAAACTATCCATAATATTCCAAAACTCAATCTATTTACATATGGTTATTACTAATTAATTATTATGATATTAATATATTCGAATATGTTAATTAGTTTAATAATTAATTAATGCTAATTTATAACAAAATTAATTAATTTTTTAACAATCTCCCACTTGGATAGCATTAATTGATTTTAAACAAAATATTAACAAATCAACATAATATACTAAGAATATCAAATAATCAATGCACTATAACAAAATCTAGAAATTAAATGACATATAAAAAACATTGAATCTGATAAGAAAAATAATGCTAAAATACCAACAAGGTTTTAAAATTGAATTAAATGGAATAACAAAAGAAATATGTTCAAAAAACTTAGTTTAATCGAATGTCAAAACACATCAAAGTGTCCCTGAAAAACACAACTCAGACTTTTACTAAACCAAGATATTATCCAAAAATTTTGTAACATCCAAAAGTCACATGTTTTTCAACGAGACTCCAATAGGTAAGCTTATGGTTAACATATCAGCTTTATCCGTAAAATACATATAATCTAAGTCTGAAATTAATGATCTTATCTCCAATGAAATAAGAACTTAATATCAAAATTTAATGCACATGGAATTCTTATGATTTTAAGAGAAGCATATAACAAAATCATTGTCAAAACTAAATGATTAAAATCCAAAATATACATTCAATAAAATGCATAATAGAAATTAATTTCCTTAACCATGTAGCTTGAAATGGCCTTACAACAAAATGACATATTTTGCAACCAAAATTGAGGTATTATGAGATATATACAAAAGTTGAAGTAATTGTTAGTGTCTATTTGACACTTTTCCACAAAATAACTCTTCTAAAACATTAAAAGATATATCCAGAAGTAGATTTGCAAGTCATTTACACAAATCACATAATCTAAGTCCAAGGAGGCCAATGACTACCAATAGATCATATTTACTCTAAGTTTATGTGCAATCTTAAGTACCTTATAGGTTTCACATAACTTTCTTAGTGGTCCTCTATTGATTTAACTCAAGATTGCTCAAGTATATTTATCAAGCAAACTAATAGCAAAAACTATGTCAAAAACAAGTATATACTTGAGTGTACATCAAGATTACTAACATAGTAAAAGAAATAAAACTTACTATATTCATTATTGAGGACATTAAACATTATTTTGTCTTTTTCCTCTTTTAAGAGGAGACATATTGGCATAAAGTGAGGGAAAAAAATTTCATCACATAGAATCCTACCAAATGTAGGGTTTATAAGACAAGTTGAAAATACTACAAGTTGACAATGGGTCTATATCTTAAAAGAATACCAAAGGATCCAAGTTTGAACAAAAATGAACTTGCTCCATTTATTTTTAATAGAAATTTTTAATTAGTTTAGTAAATCAAAGAAATATGTCAAAGCAATGAAAATTTATTTATCATGCTAAAATACCTTATTATTCTTATAAGTCCTCACCATAGATCTCATTCAGAGTTCTCATAGAAAATAATTGCATGGGCACAATAGCTGGAATGGCAATAACATAGAGAAACTTAAATTATGCATACAATATAATCATAAATAAAGGTTTCCTTTAAGATCTAACTAATATAAATTACAAATACAAAACTATCATTTATCATGATCCCACCAAAGGACCCCAAATCATGATAAACTAAAAGAACTTAATAGACATTTTAAAGATAACAAAAACTAATGTCTCTAATACTTCTATACCAATAAGGTAGAAGAAATATTAAAACATAAAGTGAAATGTTTTATAGAAAATAGGTTGACAATGTCATAGATTAAAAATATCCTTGCAACAAAAGCCTCACATAATTGATCTTTTGATATTCATAAAATTTTTTATTTATCATAATTTATATATTATCAAAATTATACCAAATAATGTCACACCTATATGATATGTCCATTACTTGTATAATATATCTCATGTAATTTAATAACCAAAGTAAAAAAAAATATTATATTTCACATAACAATTTTTATAACTAACTCCACGACAGGTGAAAGTATAGTTATTTAAAATAGAATTACATAAAATTGAATTACCATAAATGACATATTCATTCTCATATTTGAGTCACACATGACAATTTATATATATATATATATATATGATATTGCCAGTCACAAATGTGTCTAAAACAATTAGACAATATAATTTTTCTTTTCATAAATATCATCTAAGAATATTTTAAGAAATGGCATCGAGTATATTTCAAAAATAATAATTATTATTAAGCATTCACTATAAGTAGGTTATCAACAAAATAAAATATCTCTTGTTACAACAAAAAAATTTCTTTTTAGCCATAAATTTTAAACTGTAAAACTCTTAACATTAAAGACAAATATTTGTTATTGAGAGTTAAACATAATTTATATGCTCTATTAGAAAAGAATATATCTTTACTATAAATAGTTTATATGTCTGTAACAAAATTTCACAATTCAATTGTGAACTAAAATATTATAAAATACTTAATACCAAACATGTGAAAAATTGTACAATTATAATTTTATGAATATATCCTTAGTTTTCACAAAATATACAAGTGCTCCCTATAATAATATATTACATTGATAATGCTATACGTATAGGATATATTCATTGTCAATACAATTTATCCAACAATTTTTGTGCAACATAAACAAATAGAGGCATTACCACATATATGTAAAGATATACATATCAATTAAAATAAAATGCCCGAACCGTTAAAAATCCTTTTATAGTATTATCAAAATAATAGTAAATGTTTTGAAAGCATGGAATCATTATAAGAGAGCAATTTTATGATTAAATTAAAAAGAAAGAAAAATACTATTAGCATTGGAAATAGATTCTTTGCTGCAGTGAAGAGTTTTGTTAAAAATAAAAATAAATTGATATTGCTTCAAAAGAAATAATAGATAATTTGAATTAATTAGCATTGCTAGCTTTAAAGTAACTTCCCCTTCACAAGGGGAAGTTTCTTTCCACTATGTCTACTTTAATCATTATATATAATGCAACATTTTTAGTGTGTAATCCGTAAAGTATAAAAATTATAATGAAAAAGATAGAGGATATTTGGAACTCACAATTATAAATCCAGTGTTTCCAAAGATCAGTTGAGTTTCATTGGAAAATGTAGAAGACAAGCTTGAGATACCCACAATTGGTGTCCACCTAGAATTTTCAGACGCAAAAAACAAAAGCATAGTATTATATCATAGCATATATAAAAAGAAAAAAAAAACAGAAACATAGATATAGATGCTGTAAACGGAGAACAACATCTATTTGTTATTATCATAGCATATATCATAAAACCAAAACGTATAGAAAGAGACAAGAATAAAGAAATCACAAATTTTGTATTGTTTATTTTACCATATATGAATGAGAGATGTTTGAATGTAAACTATTCATGATGAACTGACTTGTAATTCGACTCAACAATCCATGTTCATAACTTAATTAATTAATAATTAAATAATTATTATTTTGAACTTTAAATTTAAAGGATTATCAATTTTTGTTTTGAATGGATATGGTTATTATTGGGAGTTAATTTTGAAAAAGAAAACTGATTGCAAGTTTTTTTCTTTTCTTTTTTTTTTGATAAAGATCCTTTGTTAGGCTACTTGCCCTTTTTTTTTAAATTTTAATTCTTTTTTTAAAATTAAAAAAAAAAGTAAAATGCAAAATGAAGACACTTCTAACTTTCACTAGATAATAGTGAAAGATTGTCTTTATCTTGATGTTTGTTTAGTGGAAGTTAAAATATTATTTTTAATTTGTATTTTATTTCTTTCAAAATAAAAAAATAACAATATTGAAATGATGGAAACAAATAAAGAGTTTAGATGCTGTATAATACAATGTTTTAAAAATTGGATTGATAATTAAATTAGTGAAAACACTAGTTCATGATTCATTGGTTTAATCGTAGTTGAATCGATAATAATTAAATATATATATATATTAAAATTTAGTATAATAAATAATTATAAACAAATATTAATAAATTTTAAAATATTTATTATTAATTATATATAAAAATAAATCAAATATAATATAATATTTAAATTTAGTTGACTCTTTAGTTTTAAAATTTGAACCTAAAATAACTTATCTATTAATAAATATAATCATCAAATATTAATGTGTTGAAATAAGTATTGAAATCAAGATATTATAAAAACTAACTATTTAATATATTAATTTTAAAAAAATTGTATAATAAAATTTAATTGATTCCTAAAGATTTGAATATAATGTAAAAAAAAAATAATTGATAAATGTTTAAATTAAATATCAGAAATTTTAAAGAAAATATTATAATTATATTTATATAATATTATATACTAACCTAACAAAATAAAATAAGGTAGCACAATGGTTAAGATGTTGAAATGTTTCTTTCGGTTATAGGTTTGATACTCTCCATATTGTCATTTTCATAAGAAAATGCAAACAACCAATTAATAATCTATGTATATATATATATATATATATATATATGCTAATAGTGTTTTGCAGCTCAACTGGTGTACAGGAGTTCCAATCCAAGAAAGGATGCATATTTTGGAAGCAACCAAGTGATAATCTATTTATATAAAAAGTTACATGGCATGATTACATTTTGGAGGCAACGCGTATATGTGTTCGAATCCAAGCAGTAGCACAGGTTGAAATTTTTTTAAAGAAAACCAATTCAATGCAGTTCATTTGCATAGATTTTAGCCTAAAATCGGTCGATTAAACTTAATTTTTGATCAAAGTTAACTGATTCTTGAAAGCATCAGTTTAAAGGATTGTCTAGATCCGGTTATAATTACGTTGCTATAACAAATAAAGAGTTGAGATGCTGCTTCAGCAGCATAGCAGAGTTTGAACTTTGCACTGTGCGGGTTAAGAGACCTGTCAAGCATTACCACATCAAACCTTGCATTATATTTCCCAAAAATGTCAAATGCGTCCATTAGATAGAGTGATAGAGCGAAAAAGAGGAACTTCTATCATCATCATTTTCCCTCTAGAAGTTGCTATGTTTTTGCCGAAAAAGCCAAGCTGTCTACAATAAGTTTGTTCGTGAGTCTCTCGGTATTTTCAACACCAATTTGGACGGCGATTTTCAACCCCACAATCGATTTCAGTAACATTTGTAACGTTTTAAAAAGTTATGCGATTTTTTAAATGATTTTAAGAGATTAACGATAAAAATAAAACTAATAATTAAGTTAAGGGATCAAATTAATAAATTTACCTAAAAATTTATTTGTTTACAGTTGGGTTTGGAATTTTATTAAAAACTTTTTGAACTCTTAGTGCGTATTTGGAAACTCGGTAGTGGTCTCCAAAATTACGTTTTTTCTTAAATAACAAAATGTTGCTTTTATACAAACGTGGTTTGTCACCGATTTCCAAACACACTATTAGTCTCTATCTATAAATAGTATCTTGAATTTTTAAATTAAAAATTAGATACTTTCATACTTTATGAAATAATTTTTTTTGTTTAATTTTTTTAACGACATTAATTCATTTTTGACATCAGATTTTTCATATGGTAATTGAAAGACCATTACATTAAAAAGTACAGTTCAAGACATTCATTTTGACAAATAAAAAATTTGACATGATAAATGAGTTAGTGTCAGCGAAAGAAAATTAAACTGAAGAACTTATAATTTAGAATGTAAAAGTTTGAAATGCTAATTTTCTTATTTGAAAGTTTGAATAATTATTTATTAGTAACTCAAAATTCAATATATATATATATATATATATTAGATTTTTCTCAATAAAAATAGCCTGGCTAACAAGTGACCTAAGGGCATAAAAGTGGTTGTATATTTTAATGATATTATCATATCTATAACTGTATGGTAGTTTATTAAAAAAATTATTAAAATTAAATGATAAGCTAAACATTGTAAATTACACAAATTCTTTTTAAATTTTGTTAAAATTACGTAGACTTCTTATATATTTTCAAAACCTACACTTTAGTTCAATAATTTGACATGGTTAAGAATATTCTTCAAGAGATTTTAAAATGTCTTTTTTTTTAAAATTAAAATATTTATTAAAATAATAGACAATTAATAATCTACCCCTTTTAAAATTACTTTTGAATCATTACTACACAAATGAACTATTACAGTAGCAAAGACTCACCAAACTTGTGAAGACTCACAAGAGACTTGCGAAGACTTAAACATGGATCTTTTATAGTAACACTAATGACTAAAGGGGATGCATGCATTTACTTGACATGTGTCTTTTTTTTGTTGAGAGATTAAAAAAAATTAATTGTGGAAATAAAAATTTTAGCTATGAAAAAAATTTCAATTGTAAGAATAAATTTTTGGTTTGTTCAACCTTTAAAATTATAATTAAAACTAAACTGGACTAGTCAATTCAATTGATAAATTGATTTATTGTTTAGTTCAAAAGAGTCTCAAAACTGACTTTGCCCAAAATCAATCAAACTTAGTCAAAAATCCAATCCAACATGTTGGTTATGTGCTTAAATTAGTGTTCCTTGTAACGGTTGAACTGCTTCATGCTTTAATATTAGCAAAA
This sequence comes from Erythrophleum ivorense, assembly GCA_026724425.1. Taxonomy (NCBI): domain Eukaryota; kingdom Viridiplantae; phylum Streptophyta; class Magnoliopsida; order Fabales; family Fabaceae; genus Erythrophleum; species Erythrophleum ivorense. Next base: position 274,635 of record JAIUCV010000822.1, on the reverse strand, counting down.
TTTCATCAATGGAGTTCAAACTTGCTACCTTAAGCATTTGCTTGACATATGTCCCTTTTATTTTGTTAAAGAGATAAAAAATTTTAATTGTAAAAATAAGAATTTTAGTCATAAGAAAAAAATTTATTAGTGGAGATAAATTTTTAGTTTGTTAAGCCTTTAATATTGTAATTAAAATCAGATCAAATTGACTGGTTCAATTGATGAACCAACCTACTACTCAACCCAAAAGAGCCTCAAAACTAGCCTTGCTTAGAATCGATCAAACCTAGTCAAATATTGAGTCCAACAAGTTAGTTATGTACTTAAATGAGTGCTCTTTGATTTGTTTAGCCTACAAGTATTGTTTACTTATATAATGCAAAGTTTTATATAAGAAGTTTAGTTTATATTTATTTACTCACAACCACAAGATTTGAACTTGGCAGCTTGAGAAGGCAATGCTACAATCTCTCCAATGAGCTATTATGAATTGTGTTGTTAGTAGTTGCAAAGCTTTAACCTTTAATGTAATACCTAAAAAGAATAAAGATAAAATTCATACATGTTATTATTTATTATATTAAATTTTTAATATATAAATTAAAATATATATATATATTTAATTATTGTCAATTCGATCATAATTCAACTCTTATGAACCATTAACTTATAAATTAGTACTTTTACTAGTTCTCAATCTAATTTTAAAAACATTGGCATTTAAAATAATTTTTAAATTTAAAGTCTTTTACAATAAATATATTCTTTTATAGTTAAAATTTTTAGTCTTTACAATTGAAATTTTCTCTTACACATCAAATTTTTACTCTCATAAATAAATATTTTTTAATCTGTCTATAAAAGAAAGGGAGACATGTCAAGCAAATGCTTGATTGTATCCTAGTGACTGCAAAGAACGTATTTTGAAGACTTAAGGGACGTCACAAAAATTCATTCCAACTCATTTTTGCTAGGGATAGGCCGCTTAGTGGCTGGCATGTACTAGCCCTGAGGAATCAATTGGCCTTTTGTTGAGGCCAGTTGTAAGTTCATGCTTCAGAGGAGCTTAAAGCAAGGTTGAATCTCTCTTCTTTTATTTGCGATTATCTTGTTTGTGAATACTGTGCTTTGCCCTGGCATTTCTTGAAATTAATAAAATTTTGTTGCTTGGTTTTTAATTAATTTGAAGTCAATTTTAACTCAAATTTTGAGCCATTTTCATATTTGAGTGTTTGTTAATTTTAAGTCAGTGTCAATTTATGATTCATATTTAATTTCAATTTAATTGTTGAGTTATATCTATTCTGAATCAATTTTAATTTAATTCAAGTTATATTTAATTTTTAGTCAATTTTAATTTTGAGTCATTAATAAAAAATAAAAAAATTAAAAGATTAAAAATCAAAAGAAGACTCAGATTGAAACCCAAATTAAAATGACCTAAGCTCAAATATAATTTTCAAAGTCCAAAGCCCAAAAGTCTCAAGGTAATAATCATATTAAAAAAACGAGTCACAAAAGCCAGTTTTCTTTGCGTTTAAGTCAGTTCCACAATGTAGCCAATTTAGGTCCGATCTGTTGGTACCTAACCTGCCTCGTAGCCTTATAATATAATTTACAAAATTGAGCATAGTAGAATTCTAACTTAGGACATGTTGTCTATGTTTCATCTTGTCCAAGGATGTACCTTTGTTAGAATAGAATAAACTATTATATATAAAAACATATAAATAATAACATGTAATATAAATATATTCTCAACATTTATTATTTTATTTTTTATTAAGAATATATTTAATATGTTTGCAAAATATATTTTTGTATAAACTTTTAATTATTGACCTTAATTCAATCATGAAAAAACTAATAATAATTTTATTCGTTTACTTACCACAAAAAAATTCATGTAATCTAAATAAATAAATGTATAATAATTAAAATCAAAATGTTAAAAAGATTGCATTGACTCCATTAAAATGAAATAATTAAATTCTAATAATAATAACATTTTAAAATATGTTTCACATGTATTATTAAATCATAGGTCAAAGACACTAATATTTTTCCTGATTTCACTAGTGCATTCATAAGTTAACTTAAATTAGTAAACAACTTAATAATAAAATTATATCTCATTGAGAACTTTTTATTGACTTTTAATACATTGATATTTTAAATTATATATAGGGAAATAACAACTTAGATCTATTTGGTTTGATTTGACATGAGTTTGTCTCTCATCATTTAAAGTGTGTCCTTAACTTTCATGTAATATTTTTTAACCCTAAATTTAATATAAATACTCATGTGATTTATTTATAATAAATGGTCTTATTGTTAAAAAGTATGTTTCATTTATACCTTAAACTATTTTCTTAGTCTTTTAAAATCATTTTTAGGATTAAGTCCACATTTAAAAATTCAAAATTATCTATTTAAACTATAGGGTGCTAATTATATATATAAAGTTGTGAAATTTGAGGGGAGAAAAAAAGTGCAACTTAGATTACCCTTTATTACTTTATCTTTCATTATCCAAGTTTTATTTTGAAAAAAAAAACTCTTTGGGTGCTCATATTTTCACTCAAATTTTAATGTAATCCTTACAATTTAATAATTTATAATTATATTCTTAAGGTTTAAAAATTTTAATTAATTTAATCCTTGTCATCAAACTTTTATTAATATTTTATTAAATTTTATTGATGTGACCTATCATATATTATTTTAATACTTTGAATATATATTGTTTGAACTAATTCATTAAAATGACTTAATATATGTTATATCACATTACATATAAGTTTATTTTATTATATATTTTTATTCTTTTTTTTAAATCATATATATTTAAAGTATTAAAATAACATATGATGTTCGAGTAATTAAAATCTAACATAATATTATTAAAAATTTAATAATAAAAAATAAATTAAAATATACTTAGGGATTTATTAAATGAACCAACTTATATTAAACAATGTTATCAACTCATATTATACAAGCATCAAATTTTTATTATAAAATTGATTATTATAGAAATCTATTACATCATGATCTTTATAAGAATAATCCAAATTTTAGTCTTAAATATAAAGTACTAAAAATAAAACTAATTACATATGATATATATAAAATATTACATAAATATAATAAAAACAAACTTCTAGCTCAATAGTAAGTAAATGCTTTTGAAACCCATCGCGTCCCATCCCGCCTCATTGCCATTAAGCATTCTTTCTAGCCCCAACGTGTAGTCCTACATGCATCACCTCTATGCGTTTCAACCATACCAATTTCATCAGAATTGGGCAATTCAAGTGAGGCAAAAGGGGAAAGTCTTAGAGAATTGCCATAGCTTTCGCTCAACGAAAATCATAGAATTTTGGCTTTACCATTGAAAAATCCTTTCCTTACATTTTTTAAAAATTACCCGAAACTACGATTTTTACCATTGCATTCTATATTAAGCCGTTTAGCTATTTCGACTATGATTTCATGTCACTTCTGGATTCTTATTCTCATTATTAGATACTTTGTTTATTACTCTAATTCTATCTTACCTTATTTTATTTTATTATGAGAGTCTATTTTTATAATCTGATCAATGTTGGCTCAATTTTAATAAATTCGGGTCATGACAAAGTACATAACAGAATTGCAAGCATGACATATATACATGAACATGTTGATAATACAAAAAATCATCCATTACCAAAGCTCAAGATCAAAAGGATCCCAGTCTCAAATATTAGTATCATAAGTACCTATTCACCGCTAGAGTTCACAATGTTTAAACTCTTTAAGAATTCAATAATCTACATAAAGAGGCAAGAATAACAACTAAGAAGAACAGATCCTCCAAAAAAAATTAGAAAAACTATAGACACCATTGAACTTGATAACCAAATTGAATCTTGAAGGAAAATACTCTTAATTTTGACTCCACTCTCAGCACTTTCATTAGCTCCAAAAATTATTGAAAGAAATATGATTATATATATATATATATATATATACTAAGTAGGACCTTGTGCATCACACAGGGATACATAATAAAATAAATAATTTTATAATTATTTTACATAAAATAATTAAAAAAATTGGTCTAAAAGCTTATTTTGTTTAAGTAAATAATTTTTAATTATATCAATTAGTTAGCAACCCCGTGAGATGGTAATTTTTTTGTATATAATGACTAATTTTTTGTGAGCTAATTACAAGATATGAAGTAGTTAAATGTTAATAATATAATATAAATAGTGGAGAATCGTTTATGAGATAAGAATTTAGAAAAAAAAAAGGATAATGACATGAAAAATAGGAATACTATGGATACTGAAAAACTGGGGCAAAATAAAATGCAGAGATTGTCTCTGTGTGTGTGTGTGTGTCCATATCCAATAAGACAAATATGCAAATTATTTAAAAAAGTTAATGGACAATATTAATTGAGATTAAGTAACTAATAACAACTTATTATTGAATTATTTAAAAGTTCCTCATATATCAAGTATACTTCTATTATAGTTACTAATAGAAGAACTTTGGTGAACCATAGTAAATTGACCCTAAACATCATAAAGGTGAGTCTGAGCATTTGCAATAAATTTTTTGCAAATAGAAGTCCATATACTAATGAGGCAAGGCTAGAAGAAGATATTCTAATATGAAAACACTTATGCCTTCTAGGTCATATTTCTCTAAATTAAATTAACGGAATGTCTATACAATTTAAACATTTTTTTAAAAGATAATTTTTCCTATTTAAAATGCTATGAAAAGTGAAAATTGTCATCGAAATAATATTCGCAGTATTTTATAATAATCAAATAAGTTAAAAGTGATGTGATTTAAAATTAGATCCACATGATATCTATGTTATGAAATATCATTCAAAATAATATTATCTTATCACATTATTTTTTAAAAATGACGTTAGTTATCTTATATATCAATTTATTAAATACAAATATTTTAAATGTCATTTCACATTCTAAATATCAAAGTAAAAATAACTCTATACCTAACACCATGTAACATGAAATCACATTGAAAATCTCGTGTCATTAACCGAAGTTGATTTATATTTTAAATTTTAAAAAAAATTGCCCATAACATCATGCGAAGAGAAACTTAATTTTAAAGAAAACACAATGTCTCAGTGGCCTAATCAAAATATGAGAAAACCAAAAGATTCTTGAAAAAGTCCACGAATTTTTATTTGGTTATTGAGAATAGAAATATAATTCTTTGAAATTCATTTATAGCTTAGTCTAGTCACAGAGTCAGCAAATTCTTTATACAAATTGATTGCAACATTAGTAAATAGTTGGATCATGGTCTCATCAAAATCCTCCATGAAAGTATATTTAATTTGTATAAAGAATTTGATGACTTTGTTTGGTTCACTCCATGGTCTCCTTGGATATTTTTATATTTTTGTAATTATTATTTAATATTACATAGCTTATTTTATTATTTTTTTAAAAGTAAGAATATAAGTGTTATTTTTTATTATACCATTTACTTTTTATATTTTTTTCTTTAATGTATCTAATATTCAACGAGTCACATTATTTTTTAATCTAATGACGTATAGTTGAATGATAAAATATAAAGAGCACAAACAAATTATAATTCATGAAGAAATCAATAGTGCCAAAAAAGAATTAATAAAACGCACATTTGCATACCTTGATTTGAATATGTGAATGTCTTTAATTTGACTGCCTTTTCCTTAAGCACTGACATCAAATAATTTAATAAGACATCAAATACTTGCCAAGGGACGGAATTAGCAACCAAAACAAACAACTACAATAAAGAGTTAATTCCTCTAACTACAACAAAATGAACTCCAATTTTTTTAGAGACTCCAATTTCTTCCCTTAATCATTTTCCCCCCTTATCTTGCTTTTTGAACTTGCCAAGGGATTCACATTTTTATGCTCAATTTCTCTGTGTAAATATTGAAATAAAGTGCCAAGGAGTATTATTTGCGAATACTATGAGAATCATAGTAATCAAAATCGTACAATTCATGATTTGAATTTTATAATTCATAACGAGTCACAAAACCAACAATATAAATCGATGGTTGAATTAAAAGTAATGTTAAATCGTACAATTTACAATTTGAATCTTATGATTCGTAACGAGTCACAAAGCTAACAATATAAATTAATGACTAGATAGGCCATGAATTATACAATTCAAGCCAATGTGACAGAATAGCACAACTTCATTATTTAGAAATATGTAAAAACAATGAGTTAGCATGTCAATGTTGTATTATTAAGAATTGTCTATACACTTTATAAAGAATGCAAAGAAGAATATTAGTTGAGATTATTTCAAAAATTAATTACTTACAAATTATATGACCAATAAGCTTATCTATATCTTATGTTTAAGCATTTTTCTTAATTTTTGGATTAAATTTACCATTTTAAGTATTTTATACATATTATAAGGATATACATATGTCATAGTTTATATTTTACATTATTTTTTACTTGTTAATGAATCTTACGATTCAATATATTTTACAATTCACAATTCAAAAATATGCTTTTCGATTCATAATATATATCACGATTTGACAACTATGATAGGAATAGAAAAGCAAGGCATAGACACTTGATTATTTATTTTCCTCAATACATTGAAATTCCACATGTAAACCCGTATTTGAAATCATTGAAACTCAAAACAATAATAATGCTTAGCAACAATGAAGCTCTTTTCAATTCTTTGGAAGGTATAGATTCTTTGGAAGGAGAAATTTCAATTAACAAATAATAATTAATCATTGATCTCTTTGGTCTACATGAGGATCATATTAGAAGCACAAAAAGTTATTAAGTGAAAATTGTAACACTTTTACATTAGCCTTTTAAACTCAAACCATGATGGAGTACATGCATATTAATCACTACCCTCATCCATAATCACAATCAGATGTGCCTGAAAAATAAGTGAGATGGCCTAATGCATGAATCCAGATATAGGCTAATTGATACCCAGAGTCCCCTGTGGGGCATCTACCAAAATCATAGTTTTTGTACTTGTCTAGCTGCAAGAAAAAAAAATTATGGTTAGTGCCAATTTCTTGCAACAATAAACCTTTTAAACAGGAATAACTGATAGCAAAATTCTTACCATAACAGTGATTCCTTTGCCATTCAATATATACCAAGCATGAATCAGATCATGAAGCATTTTCTGCTCATTTCCTATTATTATTAAGCAAAAAGGAGAAGCGTGATCCTAGAAGGTTCAACTTCAACCTCAACTCCCAATAGCAGCACTTACTTGAAATTTCGGTGTTAGGCACATGCATTGGGAACTCAAACTTGGAAAAGTAAATTCCTACAAAGTTAACTCCAATTGTATAGATATAGCTGTCAACATATAAATGATCCTGGTTTACAATAAAAGAGAAACTACGAGTTCGCCTGAACAAAACCCTATTCCTATATGTAATGCACCTTAGCAAATAACAGAACAACACCAATTTATTAAATCCCATTGGAGTTTTCTTTTCCCTTATCAGTAATTTAGCTCCTTCGCTCTAAAAAAAAAGTATACAATAATATTAATTTGAAGATAACTAATTTATTAACTTACAAAGATATTCTACGAGGATATGTTTTACCCTTTAAAAAATCCAGACTTTCCACTCAACCTAAAACATTGATAACCCTTGGAACCACATCTAATGATTTTAAAATTGAGAAGTTCCATAAATTTTCAAAGGGTACAAAGAGAAAAGTAATCTATCAATCCTTTTTGCCTAGAGATAAGGATACAAAATGTAAAATGAGTTTTTTAATATTAATTGGTACTCAAAATCAAGTAAGCAGCACAAAGTTTCATATGCACACTTCAGCGAGAGCAGAAAATCAGAATGCAAGCAATAAAATGAAGATTACAAACCTTGGGTGAGTTAAAGGGAAAGAGAACAATAGAAGCAAGCTTTTATAAAACATAGTTAAATTTCATTCTAATAAATAACGCTTATTAAGGACTTAGAAAAATGGAAATAGTTGCCAATGTTATGAAAGAGATGAAAAAAAAACTTGTATGTGAGAATATTTTGTACAATTAAAAATATAAAAAGAATATTATAATAAATGAATATTTATGATATTGCCATGTCTAGCTTCCTAAAAATAGTTATATTTATGACATGATAAAGTTACATATGAAATTGTTAGTTTAAGTTTCTCCAAAATTTAAGCACAAATTATGATTGCGAGGATTAGCAGTAAGTTTGGATAAACAGTAGGGATTAGGGAACTCCCAATTCAAGTTTTCAGCCACCGTGAGTTTGTAGGGCTGACTTTAGGTGACCCACGCCACTCATTGAAACAGACACTAAAAAAAGACAAATGCATGTAGTGAGAAAAATTTTGATCTCATATCTAAAGCCTACTAGAAAACCTGATAAGCTATAGAAAATGTTATGATCCCTTGTCCCACATTCATTATACGGGGAACTAGATGAGAGTAGCTAGATACAATGATTTTATAGTCAAGTATAGGAAGCTGAAGACATATAAGAGAGTTATCATGTTAATCACATAATAAAAGTGGGTCACAAACTATGTATTAATTGCCTTTCTTCACGAAATTGCTCAAAATTGAACTTCAATGTGATAATGTGGTCCAATGGGAAGGAAAGAAGATCAAGTCCCCTACCTGAGCATCCCTCTAAAACTTATGTGTCTTTATGATTTGCTATATCTGGATTGGTTTTGCCTCCCATGATTAAATTCCTATACCTCTTCTTTGCCTTTGCAAATAAGACTCATAAATGAAGTCTCCAATTGCTTTTGTTAATGCTTTCTTTCCATTTAACCAAGTAACGAACAAAAACAAAAACAAAGAAGAACAAACACAAAAAGTGTGGTTAAAAAAAAGGAGATATGTGTGTGTGTGTGTGTGTGTGTGTGACTAGTACGTATACTGTGAATTAAACCTTATCCTCTTTGATGTGATTAAAATTTAGGTACGGAACAAAAGGGCACCATAAACATAATAATGTCTTTACCTTACCTTTCTCTTGATCATGGAAATAAAAATCAGGAAGACACAAAAGCGGTCTCTTTTTAAATTAATGTGCATAAGGACCCATACCCTGCTACATTATGTCATCCACTTTTCATGCTCTCCGTATAATTCTTCATCATGGTCCTCCCCATTATTTTCTTTTTTTTTCTTTTGCCAATCATAATTCCATCTTTTTTTCTAGTTCCCGAGCCCTGTTGTTTCAACAAACTAGAAATATCACATGGCTATCTGCAGCTCTAGATCAACATATACAAAGTAGTAATGTTTTTGTTGGAAAATTGGGTCTCACGCGTTACCCAAGCTCGTTATAGGAACAAATGGGCAGAGTGGCTCAACACATAGCATATTTTGGCTTCAAATTGTCATCAACAAAATGAATGGAATCACGAAAGCCACTTTTGTTACGCTTTGTTGGATTCGGCTAATGTTCAGAAATAATGGCTAAGTTGTGTGCTTTGTGATAAAAGATCTATAGGATTCTGGGTTGGTTAACACACAACTAACTAATCAATCCTTAATCACTTCCCTTTTGTTGATCCATCATATTGCTTGTGATAATTGTCGATTCGTGACTTTAGCCATCATCATTATCACAACAAATTCAACCAACCCCCATTACTTATATAGCTTGAGGGAGAATCAAGTATTAAGAAATTGAAAGAGGAAGAGGAAGAAGATTAGAATCTAATAAGAATCAAAAGCAAGTGAAGCCATACCCCCTCTTATGGAGTCCTGATTTGTTAATAGAGAAGGTGAGAGAGAAGCTTCACAATGACGATTCACCATCTTTCTCCCATCATCCTCCTTGTCGTGCTCGCTTTTGTGTTGCATCTCTGGGTCTCAACCGAAAATAGAAAGATGAAGATGGAAGATGCCTGCTAGGGTTTTTTTATTTTTGCGGGAAAATGAGAGGACACCTGAAGAAGAAGAAAAATAAAAGGATTTCAATTTTCAGAACAAAAAATTTGGAGGGCATAGGGCTTAGACGTTGAAAAAGAAAAGGGAGGGAATACTTAAAACATTGCAATTAAATTTTATATAGTAAAATACTTTAAAAGATTAAATTAACTTAGAAGAGGATATTGAATAAAAAAATTTAATGGATGAAAAGATAGCATTATAGTATAGAATATTAAATTATTTTAAAAATTTTAATAATTATATGCAATAAAATTAATATTAATTTTATTTAATGAATCTCAAAATTTATATGTAATTACTAAAATTATTTTTGCATTCATATATTAATTATTAGTAGTTTATTTTAATTTATTTTTGATCTCGTCTAATATGAATTTGTTTTAAATTAATATTTATCTTAAATCTAATAAATAATTTAATAATTTAGATATATTTATATTAATATTTATCTAAAAATTATTTGTGTACTATATATCAATTATTAATTTATTTTATAATTATTTACTAATTTAGTTATATTTATTCATATTGTTAGGGTGAAAAGGTAAGGGATGGATGACTTTCTTTGGTATTAATTTAAACTAAGATAATGAGTTTTTTAATTAAGACGTGTTAGGGTATAAAATTAAATTTGGTATAAAATTAAAAAAATTTAATTTTCATCAAATAATTTGGTATTTAAAATTGAAAAATCTAATTTATTTATATCTACAAATAAGATATCTTATAATTAATTACTACAATCAATAACTAGTTTAAACATGTTAGTTTAAATTAATTCTAGCTAATTTGTAAAAAATTAAAAATATTATCTTATAAGTTTTCAAAGCCTTAAATTTTAAATCTTAGATATATGAATTTTAAATTTTAAAATTTTGATTTATTATTATTGTTTCTTTTTTTCTTATTAAAAATAATGATCTACTATTTTTTGCAATCCTAAATAACAAATTAAAAAAATTATATATCTTATGATAGACATTAACTAATGATAGTCAAAATATTCTATCATTTCTATTTAAATATTCTTTAACTCTTAAGTTAAATTTTGTAATTTAATTTCTATTATATCCATATTTCAATAATTATCTTTTTAATTAGAAATTAAAAAATATATATAATTATGTATTTGTTTTATTTTTATTTTTGAATAACAATTAGCTTGCAAGCAAACTTGATGATAATTAGTCTTATCTTAGATGGTTGTGTACCACAACACTTATACTTTAGCCTTATTTTGGATTTTAGAAGGGGTTTGTCTTTCTAATGGGAAGTTGTAATTAACTACATTTTTTTATATTATATTAGAAAGATCGAACCCTTGACATTACCTATACAACCACTTCACCCTTATCATTTGGGCTAACCCCAAGTGGCTGTAATTAACTACATCTTTTAAAAAGCTAATGGAAGCACATATTCACTTACTAATTTTGCTCATTCCCTCCCCCTTGGTTTTTATGTTTTGTATAATATTCCTCATAAAGGTTGCATTCTCCTTCTAAATACAAGAGTTGCTCATCCTAGGTTATTATTTATTTTGTTCTCATTAAATCCATATTCTACATTCTCAATCTTATTATCAATTTTTATTTATATATTTTTTTACTCTCTTAATTTAGTTTTTAAATCTTAGATGTTTGAATTCTATCATTTAAAATTTTAATTTAATAATAAAAAATTAGAAATAAAAAGTGCTATTATTTGTAATCTTAAACAACAAATTAAAAAATTAAAAAAATTAAATATCTTATGATAAATTTTATTTGATGATAGTCAAAATATTTTGTCATCTTTATCTAAATATGATTTAACTCTTAATTTAAATTTTGTAATTTAATTTCTATTATACTTATTTTTTAATTAGAAATTAAACAATTTAAATATAATTATGTATTTGGTTTATTTTTCATTTTTTTTACTAATAATTAACTTGCAAGTAGATTTGATGGCAACTATCAACCTTATCTTATAGTTGTAAACTGTAATACTTGTGCTAATTTTGCTAATTCCCTTCCCCTTGATTTTCATATTCTATATAATTCTCTTGGTGGTTGTATTCCTCTTCTAAATACTAACCTTTAAGGAGTTGCTCATCGTAGGCTTACATAATAGGCTTGACCTCAACATTGATTTCCCAAAAGAAAAAGAATAAATAAAAAGAAACTATTGATAATTGATATATAAATTAAAAAATAGTTTAACTAATAAATATATTCTTTGAGATCCTTCAAATTAAATTAATTTTAACTTTTATCAGATAATTATTAAAATTTTAATGATTAGATAATTCATAAAAATGGACAAAGAAAAAAAACTATCGATAATTGATATATAAATAAAAAAATTAGCTTAAACTAATAAATATATTCTTTGAGATAATTCAAATTAAATTAATATTATATTAATTTTTATGAGAATATTATTAAACTTTTAACAAATATTGTACAAACTAGCCGCTTTCTCCCTGCAAATTGTAGGGTCAAAAGAGGAAAAAAAAAATCATGAACAGTATATGTCTTTCTATGTACGGACACAAAAATAATAGTTGATACGCAACCCCACGTGGAGTTATACTGTAAATGGCTTATCTACGGTGCGACTTGTCTAGACTTTATATATTAAATGATTTATTTTTATTTTTTTTATTACAATATCTAAATATAATAGAAATCAAATTAAGAAAATATGTAACAATTTAATTGGTTAAGGTGTTCTAGATATTATATTTTTAAATATTTAATAAACATTATAAAAATTTAGTTGATAAAGTTATAATTATTATTTAATTAGAAATTAAATTTCTAGCAATTTATAAGCATACATCACGTTTTCTTGTAAAGCTATCAGACGAAAATAATAATTTTTAAGTTCTTATTCAAAAATTTTTAGTAAAACCATTATATATATATATATAACTCTAAAGAATAATTTAAAAGAAACGACTAATAATTATTCTAGAAATAAAAAATAGTTAATATGATAAATATATTCTTTGAGATTATCTAAAATAAATTAATATTAACTTTTTATGAAATAATTATTGAAATTTTAATAAATATTGGACAAATTTATTAAGTAAATTTGTAATTGTAATTATCCTTTTAATTAGAAATTAAATAATTATAATAAAATTATATATTTAATTTGTTTTTTATTATTAATTAATAATTAGATAACTCATAAAACTAGATAAAGAATAAATAAAAAGAAATAATTGATTATTGATATATAAATAAAAAAATAGTTTAAGTGATAAATATATTCTTTGAGATTATTTAAATTACATTAATATTATTTTATGAGATAATTATTAAAATTTTGATAAATGATGTATAAATTTATTTTATAAATTCGTAATTATCTTTTTAATTATAAATTAAATAATTATAATAAAATTATCTATTTGTTTTATTTTTTATTTTTAATTAATGATTAGATAACTCCTAAAATTAGATAAAAAATAATTTTAAAAAACTCCTTAAATTGCATTACTGAGATCTTTCATCTACTTCAATAAATATACTAGCCAAAACAAAATATTCTTCCTTTAGCCCTTTAAGGAAGACCCCATAATGTGCTGAAGATTAAAGAAAAGAAGAAAAGCTAAATGAAGAGAGAAAATGGGAGCTAAATGAAGAGAGAAAAGGGGAGTGTGGATGTGAACAAGTGTTGAAGAAGAGAACGTAGATATAATTTGTGGTTGGAAGAAAAGAAAAAAAAATGAAATTTAAGATGAAATTAGTTATTTTTTTATATTCTTTATAAAATTGTTTAAAAAATGATATATATATATATATAATAATTTTATTATATATATGTATAATTCTAAAAAGTCTTTATCATACAACATTAAATTATAAATGAATAAATATTAAAAATGTAAGGATTCTAAAATTAGACTAGTTATTGAATTAGTAGAGGAACTAATTCAAAGTTCATTAATTTTACTGTAATTAAATTGTGGTCAAATTTATGATAATTAAATATATTTTTTAAATTTTATATATTAAAATTATGATATAATAAATTAATATTAATAAATTTTAAATATGTAATTACTAATTGCATACTTTTAATAAATATTTAAGATGTCATTGTTTTAATTGAAAAACAAAAATTACCTATCATTAAAATTTAAGAGTATTTAATATTGAACTTATGAGCTTTTCAAATTATATTAAAATTCTACTATCATTAAAAATAAAAAAAACAAACAGCTTAGAAATATTAAATTAAAAAAAGTAATTTATGAAATAAAAAATTTAACCAAATTAAAAATATAGTGATAAGTATAAATAGTATATATACTAGTTTTGTTGTTTTTATATATTACATATATGATACATATAATTTTTTCTTAATATTATTTTATTTAGAGGTTTATATATAAATAAATATAATATATATATATATATATTAAGCAATGCATAATATAATTACAAGAAACTTGCAGTACAATCAATTAAAATGCTAACAATTTCTTTTATAGTTTTTGTTTTTCAATTAAAACAATAACATTTTTAAGCAGTACAATCAAGTCTTAAAGATTGCACATTCACATATATAAAAAAAAGGTTGTCAATCTTTTAGTAACAACACCTATAGGTCACCAATAAAAGTTTTAATGCAAAAATTTTTGTATCTTAAAAAAAAAATTTGTCAAACTTTTAATAACAATTTATAAAAGTTGTCACTAAAAATCACTTTTAGTGATAATACTTTATTATTACTAAAAATTTTGATGCAAAAATTTTTAGATGCCAAAAAAGTTTTGCAAAAATTTTAATGGCAACTACAAATAACCACTAAAAGTGACTTTTAGTAATAACATTTAATTGTCACTCAAAGCTTTCAAACAAAATTTTTTAAATTGCCAAAAAAATTATGCTAGACTTTTACTGGTGGCCAAATCTTATCACTAAAAGTCATTTTTAGTAGCGACCAAATGTCAGCACTAAAAATTTTGGTACAAACATTTTTGAATTAAAAAAAAAAGTTGTCAAGTATTTAGTGGCGACCAAATATCACCAAAAAAATTACTTTTAGTGGCAACCATATTAGTGTCACCATAAAAAAGTATTTTGTGACAACATTTTTATTGCCACAAAAAAGTTTTAATGGCAATTTTTTCTTTGTTATCACTAAAAGGTTTTGCTAAAATAAAAAATAATATTTTAGCTACAAGTTTTAGCAATAATTTAATAAATTGTCTACTAAAAATATAATTTTAATAATGATTTTTTTAGTTACCACTAAAAGTTTATTTTTTTGTAATGAGATATTAGAATTTTGAAAGCAAAAATAACTTCATGATTTTTCAATCAATCTTGGCTCCCATATCAAAGCCTGCATACTATTTTTTGTCAATCATGTCCCATGGTACTGCCAAGTTGCTACAACCATTTGTGCAGTAAAATGTTAATTGGAGGGGAGCATGCGGTTAAGTTTGTGATGTGCATTAAGCATTTGCTATATAGACTAATTTTCTAAGATGCAAAATTAGAATGAAGTAAACGGGTTTTATTGGGTCTTGGGAAAGTCATGAGAAGTGGTTAGCTACATTCATGAATCATTCAAAATAGTCATTAAAAAAATAATTGAATCATAAAGAATGAAAAAATTCTTATTTTCACAAAACCCAAAAAAATAGAAAAAATGAAAAGTGCAAGAAAATGGAATCAATTTGGTTTTCACAAATTAAAATACATCAATCAATATTAAATTTGTTTTGTTTGTGAAATTAAGCTATTCTTATTTTCTTACTTTAAAAAAAATTTTATCGACCAAGTGACACAAATTTCTATTCCAATTTAAACTACATGGGCTTTGATATTTTCATCAAGTATAGAGATTTAGTGTCCCCTTTCTAAGTCAAGTTTATTTTTGTAAATGTCTTTTTGTGTTTTATAAAAAAAATTATTTTATTATTTTTATATGACTTAATAAATATTTTATTTTCTTATTTTTATTCATCTTTATAAATATTTTATTTTTTCATTTATTTTCTTCAATTAACTTCTTTTCTCCTTTTTTTTCCATGTGTTTTGATTAAGGTAGTTTAAATAAAATTAAGGTTATATTTATTTTACATAATTGATTTAAGATAACCATTCTTAAGAATATGTATCGTGGGGTGCTTATTACCTTTTCCATGGCACAAATAGACTCAACCTGTTTTTGGTTCGCAAACCGCCTTTTACTTTTCTACTTTTTAAAAGAGTTTTTTTTTCCAAAATCTTACTTTTAATTAAAATTTTAGTGACGACTCTAAATAAATTAGTTTTCAAAATCATTTGTGAAAATTAATTTGTTTTTCTCTTTTCCTTTTAACCATTGGCGTAACACTCAACTCTTGATGGGTTACAGATGTGGCATAGTTGATACATGCAATAAAAAGTAATAATCTCTAATGTTATGTTTTGACTTGTGCTAAATGTTATGTTTTGACTTATGCCTAGGAATTGGACAAGTTAGGTTTCAGCTTAGGAAAATTGTATTTGTGTTGGGTTTGCAAATTTTTCTTTTTTTCTTTTTTCCTTATTTTGTTTCTATAGTTATTGCTTCTTGTTTATGCATAGAACATATTGATTTCATTAATACATAAAAAGTACATTTGATATGAGAACATGTGGTGGAAACAAAATATTAGCAATTTATTCATATTAATAAATCCTTTAAGTATTAAAAGATATTTGTGGCAAAAGATGATCACTGGTTCTTAACTATTTAACTCATTGAAGGTAATTTCCATCTTATCTCAAGTTGAAAGGATCTTACAAATTTTGGCTTTTAAGATAAAAATTGTCATTCTTAAGGTTTGTTCTTCTCTATCTTTTTTATTACTTACTCTTATTAATATATATATATATATATGATAAAAATTAAAAAGATATTATACTTAATCTTAATTTTTTTTCTTCCAATTATAATGTTTCTTTTAATCTTAAACAAAGTGCAATCTTCTCTTATGTTTCTAATAGATATTGTTCATACATAGAACCTACACTTAAGTGATTGCTAGGGTTAATGCTGAATTCTTATTGGAGAAATGCCCTGTGGGTACTTTTGATGACAGTCAGTGAAGAAAGAACAATCATATGCCAATAGTTTAAAAGTTTGGTATTGATCCATCATCATATGAGGTGATTTGGACATATATTACCTTGCCTTAATACCATCATAACTTATTATGGTCTTCTTCTAATAAATATAAAATATGAGTACTTAAGTGACAACACCATTAGAATAGATCAACTTGAGATGTAAAGAAAAGGATTTCATTACCATGAAATACAAACTTTGATTTCAAGGATAGAACTTATTTATTTAGAAGATTTTAAGATTTGGGTGAAAATATGCATCTACAGTTCAAAATTGCTCCTTTCCATGTTTCGTCTATAGCTATTCCTTTCAAAATCACACCTCAAGACATAGAGAAATATATGCCTCTACCATTTGTTAGATGTTATTTTGTTGTGTTCTTAGACTCAATTTGGAATCTTTTTTTTTTTGTTCTAAGAATTCCCATCAATTTTGTTCTGATCTTTATATTACATGACAGACTTGGTTTTGTACTCTACTCCATTGAGGGAATGGTAGAACAACCCATACTTGTTGGTTCTATTATAATACACTATTCTTGTCTTTCCCCTTATAAATATTGTTGGATTGTGTCCCTTTGACCTTGAATATGCTCTTTGAACTGTATAGTGGAACATAGCTAATGTGTTTAATGATCTAAACCCAATAACTACACGTATTGAAGATATTGATAAGTGTGATATAAGTGAACACGTTGTTCATCAATTGTATATTGACACCGATGAAAACTATGGTGTAAACAAAGCTGAGAGTGAGGTAGAAGAAAGTGAAGAGAGTGGGGGGATGGATAAGAAATTGGCATTGATCAGGGTAGAAGAAAAGCAGAGGTAGTGAGTCAAAAATTGATATTGATGGGGATGAGAATTCTACTAGTGGCAATGATGTAGAAACCATAAATTCTTAACATTATTAAGAATGTGAAAGGACAAGAATTTGAGTTTGACAATAACAAAAAGGTCCATTTGGAAAGAGACATGTTTGTTAATGTGAATGAATTTAAGAATGGGTTGAAGGATTATATAATCTTAGAGAATTTTAACATAATCAAAATAAAAAATAAGAAAGTAAG
Source organism: Erythrophleum ivorense (assembly GCA_026724425.1). Taxonomy (NCBI): domain Eukaryota; kingdom Viridiplantae; phylum Streptophyta; class Magnoliopsida; order Fabales; family Fabaceae; genus Erythrophleum; species Erythrophleum ivorense. The sequence continues at coordinate 256,481 of JAIUCV010000822.1, read as the reverse complement.
AGTGACAACTATTTATGCTTCAGAGCATTGTCCTAGGAGAATTCATGCTTCTCCCACCCTAGATGGCATATCCTTTATGATCAATTCTTACAAACCTAAGCACACTTGCATTAGACTATTTGAGTAGCCTAATGCAACATCCATCTAGATAGCAAAGATATTAAAAGGATCTTTGAATGTTGATCCTAATATGAGTTATGGATCAATGGCTAATGAAATGACCGCCAAATTTGGAATTGAAGCCCATCCTATACAACTATATAGGGCAAGAAAAAAAAGGAAAGGAAAAACATGAGGGTTCGCATACTAATAGTCACAAGAAGATACTTAAATATCCTAAGTCATCGTTAGAAAAAAAAATAAAGCCAAAAGCTAAATTACCATGATAAGACCTCCTTAAAAGAAACTCTTATTTTTAAGAGAATTTTGGTGTGTTTAGTTGCTTGCTGAAATGGTTTTTCAAAAGTTGCAAGCATTTTTTGGGTTAGATGGTTGTCACTTGGAAGGTCCATATGGAAATGTATTGTTATTGCAATTTCTCTTGATGCAAATAATAGACTATTTTCAATAGCATTTACAAGGGCTAAGGTGGAGTCTAGGGAGTCTTGGAGCTTTTTCTTGGAATATTTGCATGACACAATAGGAGATGATTGTTACATAATTATGAGTGACAAAAAAAAGGTAAAGTAAAGATAGCTAGTAAAAGTCTATTTGAAGTGCATGATGGTTTTACAAGCCCCAAAATAGTGAATGTTATTTAATAACTTATGCATTGTTGGTGTAGCTTTTGTATAGCACACTTTGATTGAAATTTTTTGTAAGGTACCAAAGTGGGGCGGTGGAATAGGATAGGCCAATATTTAGTGATATCACATATTATTGGTGCATATTACATATTTTTGTATAGCATACTAATATTTAGTGTCATTGTAAATGTCTTCTACCATTAAAGGAAGGGTATTGAGTTAGCATAGTTTATATGATTTGTTTATAAGGATTGTTGAAGAATTATGCAATGTGGAAGAATTTGGCTTATTTTAGGTTATGTGGGTGCAAGAAAAATTTTCTGCACAATGTATATTGAGCAATAGGGAAAAATTGGCTTTATTACCCTCCCTATACAATATATGCTAATGAGCAATGTAAGAAAAATTTGAGTAATTTTTTCTTAACAAAAATAAGTTTAAATAAATGTATATGCTTAAAAAGTATAAGTTTAAAAATAAACCAACTTTATAACAAGATTAAAACAATAGGTTTTTATTTCTCTTATTAAGACGCTCTTGTCACCTTAAAATTGAAGATCTTGACAAAATTAAGGCATAATAATATATGACATGGTCAAATAATTGAAAAAAAGCACATGGAGTCAAAGGCCAATGAAAAAAAAAAGCACATGGAGTCTTGAGATTTAGTTGAAGGAGAGTGATTATTATCAAAATTATCTTTCAAAAAAATTGCCAAACATGCATTTAGGTTAAGAAGGAGTAATTTGGTTTAAAATATGTCAAATTAGATATCCAAACACTAACAAATAGCCACTAATGGAGGGTTGGATGAAAAATATAAATTTGGAAATGGAGAGGAAGTATGTGTATTGTTTTGTTTTAAAGAAGGTCTATGTATATTTGAAAATAGAAAAAAAAATTCGTATGATTTAAACAAAATTTTTCAACAAAATTTAAAAGAGATTCATATAATCTACTCTAAAAAATAGCTTCGCTAACAAGTATCCTAAGGGCATGGTTGTATTTTTTAATGATATTATCATATTTATAACTATATGCTAGTTTATTGTAAAAAAAATAAAAATAAAATATTATGCTAAAAGATCTAAATTATAGGCATTTTGACCCTCATCTTGCAATAAAAAGAGCGTGAAAATGATACACTTTGTTATCAAAATTATTCTTAATATGTTTAAATTTTTTTTTAATAAGAACATGGAAGAGCATCCTTTATATTTCATTAGTTTTCTCTTTTTGAAAAAATTTGCTTTAAATGCAAAGCAAAATGCTCTTCATTCAAATAATTTTTTTGACATTAGAAGAATAAAAGTCATATTGAGAAGGAGTTTGAGGAGTGTTATATATATATATATATATTATATGTTTTTTATATTATATAAAATAAATATTATATGTCATATCTTATTTAATTTGTAATAAAAAATATTAAAATATAGTTAATAATATATTTATGAATTTGATTTTATTGATAATGATATATATTTAAAACAAAAGTGTACTTTTAGTCCTTTAACTTTATGTTAAGTTTTTATTTCATTTCTTAAATTTATTTAGTTCCTTTCTAATCCTTTAACTCCTAAAATATAGTAAAAATTTTATTTACCTTCAACATTGTTAATTTTGGTAATAGAAAATGTTGAGATGGATTTAAATTAGTCTACCTATAATAATCCTTTGCCACTTCAGATGCCATCCAAGCAATAAGGAAAAGCACTATTTCTTCCACCCCAAATTAGAAAATTAAGGTTGTTTAAGTTTTAGGGCACACATCAAGTTAATTCCACAATTCTTTTGAGCTCTTTGCCATCTTCAAGCTTAAATGGTGTCGCACCTCCAAATCTCTAAAATGTGATGGTGTGGATTAGACCTCTATTAATTTTTTATTGATTAAGTGAGTGGAATGATGGGTGTGTTTTGTGATGATAGAAATCATGAGAAGAAAGAAGGAGAGATGAAAGAGGAAGATGAGGAATTGGGTAGACATCACTTATTCTAACCTTTGTTTTCTTTCTTGCTACTTTAATATGGTACATAGGTGAATAACATGTAGTTTTAACCTCATTGTTTAGTTTTCTTTGTTGCTTTGTTTTTCGAATGTTTTTTATTTGTTGGTTTTTTTGGTTGCATTGTTTCTATTGTTGCTTTAATGAAGTATACATTTTGTGGCCCAAAAAAAAAAAGGCATAAAATAAAGGTATCATTGTTTTGGGTTGAGGTAGGAGCAAAGGAACATTATTGACTCAAGGACCAACACACTAAGATTGAATTAATATTGGATAAGAACCAAACTGAAATATTTTGTTAAGGGAAGTGAATTAGTTTTCATAGATCTTTTTGATGATATTAAACAAAGAGAAAAAGTATGAAACTATCAATAGAAAATAACAAGAACTAATTACTTGATAGATGGGAAGGAGCTGAAAATGTTGAAGTTATCTACAAGAGATAAGTGAAAGAAAAGAAAAGAATAAGAAGCCAAAATAACTATTTCACAAACTACTATCAGGATTTCAACTTATTGAGTGAAAAATTGATTATCATAGGTTTAAGAATTTAATAAATTATAAACTTATTGCATTCATTGGAGGAGTCATATATTTTTATCCAATGTTAGAGCCCATTTATTAATCTATGTATATTCTTATGGACCTTAAGTTTTGTATGGAGGGTGGGTTATGCTAAGTATTATTTGGATTATAAAATTGTTAGCCTTTTTTATGATTTTCCATTTATAGTTTATTTATTGTTCTCAACATTTTAATTTAGGCTTTAGGCATTCTTCATATTTGAATAAAATTCTTTTGTTTAGATTGTGAATTAGATAATGTTTTTCATATTTGGTAAGCAAGCTGAATCTACACGTATACATGTAGATAGATTTATGGATATTAAACTTTTAACTGAGGTTTATATCACTTTGCCTTGAAGTATCTTGTTAAAGCACCTATCAATATTTTTTATGAGATTTTATTTTCTCATATGTATTCTATAAACAAATAGTTTCTTGTTTTCAAAAAGACAAGAAGAAAAACAAACAATGATCGATGTTAATGGACAAACATAGTTTCCTTAATCAACTTGGTTTCATAGATTTTTGACCAATATATAATGATTATAATATATCATGTTCTAATTTTTTTTTGTTCTTCCATTTAGGCTCATAGGCCAAGTGCTGCCGACTTGTTCATCTATTAAGCAAGTGTTCAACTTCTAGAAGTTGTGGCTATAAATGTTGATTGGCTTGTTTTTAATTTTCAAGGCCTCATTCATTCGCTAAGATAGCATCATTACTTTTTAATTTCTCTAAAGGATTATGTAACTATGAGAAAATGAATAGCTGATGCCTCACTTTTATGAAATCCATTAAATTTCCTTGCTCGATTAAATCTTTTTTTCCTTCTTTTTCCATCATTTTACTTGATGTTCATGCTTCCTATTTTAATTGTAAAGTTCCTCTTTGAATGTGCCGAAATGTCATGAGAGATAAATAATAAAGATGTAGGTTATCAATTATTGAACTACAAGTTTTTAAATAATTCAAAGTGCACCAACAATTTAGTTTCCATTTTAGTTGCAATAAGTATTAAATAGCTCTTAACACCTATACTAAATTCCAAACCAAAAAGTCACATAACAATTGTGAATCCAAAAGTTAAATATAAAAAGTTACATAATAGTAGTTATTGTAAAAAGTTACACAATCCAAGAAATACCAAATGCCTTGTGTTGTAGCATAAGGCCAACAAGAAGTGCTTTTGCTATTAAAATGGCCTTTTGGTGCTAGCTCACTAAGCTAACTTGAAGTAGTTGTTTGTATTTTACTTGCCCTTGTCATTGTATTTGTCCTACTTGGCCTTTGTACAAGGAGATGAGATTTAAGTGTATGCCATGGTGGCATATTATGCTAAGGCCTTTGCACATTAGGCCAACTTGAAGTCTCTTGCATTAAAACATTTAGTAAATTTAATTTTCTTAAATCATCAAATTTTATAGTACTATTTATGCAACTTTACTTGGCTTGGCCACATATTTAGTCAAGTCCTTAACACAACTAGCAAAGGTTGACTTGAAGTCCCTTACACAATAAGCTGAGTGTTACTTGAAATACTTTGCACACTTAGTTAAGTGATATTTGCAATACTTTGCGCACTAGGTTAAGTGATACTTGCACTACCCTATAGAGTGGCAAAACATCTCCTTTATATGACGTTTATTATAAATTGAAATTTTGTATGACCTAAGTAAAAAAATAAGTTTATCTTAGTGGCATGAGTGACATGACTTTCAATGTGGCTTGAAGCCTTGCAACCTCTTTTGTTATGACTAATTGTACAACACATTGAACATTTCATTACAAAACTAGTCCTCCTCATATTTGATTTCCTTTGTTTCCCTTTCATTTGAATCCTTTCTTTTTACTTTCCTTAATCTTCAAATAGGCTTTTTATATGGAGGTGGGAGCACATCTGGATATTCTATTGTTGGCCACATGTTAGGGCCATTTATAAGACAAATGATAGGTTGTTAATAAGTTTCGTAAGCTTTTTTCCTATAATAAGTATTAAGTAGGCATATAATCCTTTAAGTTCCTTGACTACCAATTGATGCAATTTATGCTATGAACACAAGGTATGCCAATTAATGACCACTTCTTACAATTACATTCTCTAACTGTTAAGTCAATTGCAAATCTCTTATGCCCTATCATAAATCTCAAACTTTTCATTCCTAACTTAAGTAGCTATCCATCTACCACTTCCATCACCCTTCCTTTCCAATCTCTTTTTTAATTTTTGGAAGAACAAAACCTTGAAAGTTCTTTATCTTCTTTCTATTATTTGCTTACCTACCCATGAAATAAGTCTTAATGTCCTTTAACATTGACATAGTTGGTTTGTCTCTTACATCAAGTATTACACTGTTAAAAGTTTTGCTCATATTATTTAACAATACATCACACTTTGGTTGAAAAGAAAATTGAGACTTACTTTAGAATCTAGGAGGAATCTTAATAAGATGCCTATATGCATCTTCATTAACTTTCTGAATCTCCTTTATTGCTTTTTCCCATGCTTATGGGTAGGTGGCTTTAGCTGTCTTCCATATCTTTTCTTTTAAGTATGTCTCGGGGAATTGCTTTTTGAAGTTGTTATATAAGTGTCAAACATGAAACTGATGACCCATTCCTGGCAAAAGCTTATTAAAAGTAAGCAACAAACCCTACAAAATTATTATAACATTAGTGATAGATATATGAAATTAAAAAAGTCTACCATATTTAAAAATAAAATTTACCTTTCTCTAGTCTAAAATAAAGGTGTAAGATTTGCATACATTCATCCCGTTAAGGTCTATAATTAAAGTAAATAGAAACCATGTCCATGAATCTTTTGTCTCTGCCTTTATAATAGTAACAGGAATAGAGAGCATTTGATCATTGGGATCTTTCTCAACTACAACCAATAGTTGGCCTCCATATACCCCATAAGAAAGCACCAATTTGACCTAATTATTAATTTGCAAGTCAAGAAGCTCTTCTTACAAGCCTTTAAGCATATATACAACCTTTTAAATATGGGAGCATGGTTTTGGATGCCATAGGAATATTGAGCTTTGCATTATAGTTAGGTGGCCTCTACACCTTTAATAGCACCATAAAGCTAGGATTAGACCTTATTAACTCATGACAATAGTTATACATCCTTCTACATTATTCCTTGAAAGACCTATAAAGGTGATTTAATGCTTTCTTCTTTGCTCTATAAGCCATTGCATTGGAGACACTTGTATTCCACTTTTGCTTTGCTCTATCAATAATATCTTTCAATTTTTACCTAGGGTTTTCTTTCACCTTTTTTTGAATACTGCTACTCAACCATTTAGATTTTAACAATTTATTATTCGCCTTTCTACTACATGTATGTTTCTCATTGATCTTCCTTAATTGCCATGTCTCCTACCCCCTCAACTTCCTACAATATGCCATCTAATCACAATTAGGCTTGCACTATAGTCTAATCCTTACCTTGTCATTCTTGACAATCCTAAGCCCTTTATTAGCTTGCATAACATAAGAAACTATAGCCTTTTTAAAATCCTCTTGGGTGTTATAAAAGGTTCTTAGCTCCCACTTGTACTCATTTATGTTTTTTAACAACTTATACAAATGAAACATTTTTTTTGGGATCCATCTCCATCTTCTTCTTCCTCACAACTAAGGTATTCAACTCTTTAATCTCATACTTATCATTTGAAATTTCTCCACATTGCTTCCTCGTGACACTTTTAGTTTGTACATTGTCCTCGTCATTACCATTGAGATACTATTCATTGTTGTTAAACCAAGCATAATCTTCATAATCTATGACAATAATGTGCAAGTCTCAATCTGTAAGCCCCTTTCATGTAGTAGAGTATAGTTGTTCAAAGCCATCATCTTTGTATACTATTTTTTCTTCACTATCATTTAAGCAAATTTTAAAGGTACTATTCTCTCTTTAGCCACTAATGCATCATCATCATTTTCCACTCCTTCATCATCTTTTGTAGCATGCATTATATATAGCTCCACCATTCTATCTTAAATACCTATGTTGCTCATGTCAATGGTAGTGTGGTCATTAAAAATGAGTCTCAACCTATGATTCATATTAACTTCTTGCGATCTACACCATATTCTATTTATTCTAACATACCTTAGGGTCTTTTAGATAGTCTAGAATCTCAAAGTCACTTCATATATCAATATTACAATTATTCCATATAACTTTTTGCCCATATACATATTGTGCACAAGGTGAAGTGACAAAATATCCTTCTTATGTACCTTAATTTTGAACCATTTCATATTTGATCTATCACAAAATATCATATAAATATAAGATAAAAAGAAACAAAATTGCATCAATTCAACAATATTAGAAGAAAAATATTTTTTTTAAAAAAGTGCACTTATACCTACATTTTATTCTTTTATCTTAAAAATAATTAAAAAATACACATTAATAATATTTCTATAAACTATACCAAGCAAATCAGATGTTGTACTGCCCAAGACTAAAACAAAAATAATTAAGAGTTTGTTTGATTTTGTTCTGATTTTAATATTTTTAAAAAAGATATTTTTTAGAACAAATTTTGAAAACAAAAAAAATTAAAAAAATATGTTTGAATCATTATTCTAAAAATTACTGTTTTTTAATTTTTAATTTTTAATTTTACAGAATAAAAGTTCATAAAATATTTAAAAAATATTCTAATTTTTCTGTTTTCGAAAATACAATTCTGTTTTTTTGTTTTACGAAATATTTTATTGAAAATACATTATTAAACAAAATTTTTTATTTTTTATCTTAAAAATAAAAAAAAAATTGTTTTGAAAACACAACACTAAACAGGTCCTAAATAATTATACCGTCTCTCTTATGCTTTTTTCTTTTTTGGGGGCCACAATTGCTACAATCGGACAAAAACAATGGGGAAAACGATTATAAAACTTGACACAGGGAAAAGCAAATAGCCTTGATAACAGTGAAAAGCATGTCACGATTCCTATTGATGCGTTGACTGTAGAAATAACCTGCACCAAGCCAGCAAATTAATCGTACGGTTGAAGTTTCCGTGAAGCGCCCACGCTGTGAATGGAACTGTGTATTGACTGAGGGTGTATTTGAGCCTGTTTAAAATTATTTTATAAAATAATTTTTTTATTTTTAAGAATAAAAAAATAAAAAAAATTTGTTTGATAATATGTTTTAATAAAGTGTTTTGAAAAATAAAAAAATAATTTTTTTTTTTAAAAATAAAAAACTTAGAACACTTTTTAAGTGTTTTGTAATTTTTATTCTACAGAATCAGGTAAAAAATAAAAAATAACTACTTTTTAAAATAATAATTTAAACAGATTTTTTAATTTTTTTATTTTCAAAAATTTATTCTTAAAAATATATGTTTTAAAAACATTAAAACAAAAATAATTTTAAACAGGCCATTTGTTTCTGCGCTTTCAGATCTTAAAATTACGTTTTTAAAAAGTAATAATTTATTATTTTTATACAAACATGATTTTAAAATGAGATTCTAAACACGCGTCGGAAGGCAAGGCGCGGCTCAGTTTTTATTTCTGCAAAATTGATTTAGGTTTAGTTTGAAAGTTGGAACGCTGCGTATAAATGTTTTCAAAGGTTTTAGAAAGATTTTAAAAGTAAGATTAATGAATAAATGGTGATAACAATAAGTTGGCATTAAAGATTATATGTCAACACTTTTCGTTAAATAAATTAATATATATGAAGAAAATTTTTATTATATTTTAAAAGTTAAAACATTAAAAAGAAACTAATCAAATTTAAATAATCAAATTGAAACTTAATAAAAAGTTAAATGACTAAAAGTATACTTTTGCTTATTTATAATTATAATTATAATTTAATTTATTTTAAAAAAATGTTCTTTAATTTTATTAACAATATTATAAAAAATTATCTCAACTTATTTATAATAATGGATCGATTTAGTCTAATAACAAATTCTTTATTTTATTGACTAAATAACACAATATATTATAAAGAAAAAATCTGTAATTTTATTTATTATTTTAAATAATACAACACATTATTATTAGACTAAACTTTCTTATTTATTTTTTAGTCACAGTCCAAGTATCAACGCATTTTAAGTTTCTTAAAATAAAAAATATTTTTTTATAAAAATTTGAAAAGCTAAATTTATAATTTTTAGCAGTAAAAAATTATTATTATTATTATTAATTATTTATTTACTGTAAAAATTTATGGAAAATTTTTTTACTGTAAAAAAATTATAAATTTATCCTTTTAAGTTTTTATAAAAAAATAAAATTCTATTTTTATTTTAACAAAACTTGAAAGGTGTTGGTATCATTGCCAACTATTATAGATTTAATCATGCAGATTGTCATTTCCAGTTTTCACCATTTTAATAATGAATAATATTTTGTATTATTTAAAATAATGGATGAGATTATAAGTTTTTTTTTTTATAATGTGTTGTATTATTTAGCTAATAGAATAAAAAACTTGTTAATGAATTAAGTTACTATATTATTCAGAATAAGTTAACATGATTTTTTTGGTATATGATTCCTAATAAGAATAAAAAAATATTTTTATGTAAATAAGTTAAATAGAATTAAATTATAATTAAAAATATAACTTTATCAATAAGATCAAATTTATAAATATATTATTATTAATTATATTTTGATATTTTATATTATAAATTATATATATATATTTACATAAAACACACTGCACAAACCCCACCCAAGTCTCACCCCCCTCTCCCAATATGACTTTTTATGAAACGCGAGGTCTACGATCTTATGTTTCTTTTAATATTTAAAAATAAAAATTATGAAGCAGAGTATTTTATGTTCAGGGTAAATATTTCTTAATAAAACTTATTGAATGAAATGTGAAAGATGCTTTTTCGTGTTTTTATTAAAAAAATTTAAGTATCTTAAAAATAAAATCTAATGTCAAAGTATATCATTCTTTTATGTGTGTGTGTATATATATATATATGTTTATAAGATAATAGTCAAAAAGCTGTAAATTATGCCCTTTTAGTCACTGGTTAATAAGACCTTTTTGAAAGAAAAAAAAAACCTTCTCCTTGACTCCAGAAAAAAAAAAAAAAAAAGAAAAATCTGAGGATTTCTTTTTTAATTTTTTGGCCCGTTGAGGAGTCCCTTTGATTAGGCACGAATATTCGTGCCACGTGCAAGTCAAGAAAGTACCAATGAGAGAGAAGCTGGGTCACATGCAACCACGTTTTTTCCTAAAAAAGCTCCTGGGGCTTTTTCTGGTCGGCTAAAGTACGGACAATTTAATATCTAACAAGTGTCACTCCGCTATTCCGCTGAGTACATGGCCGGGAAATTTTTCTTATAGTTCAAATTGAAGGGGGAATCCAAAAGGAAACTTCCAAGTTTTTGATACCTAGTATTCCATTTCTCATCTGAGTGTTTGTCTCATACCTGCCACCTCCTATCTGGGTATAGTGTGAAGCCTTGAGCACCTCCCAATTCCAACAACGGCTTTAGATTGAGTTATGGCCAGGAATTGTGTTTTTAACGACATAGTTGTAGAACCACTTACGAAGCAGAATAGTGGAGCCTGGTTTGACTGGGTTAGAAACTATATGATAGCTCGAGATCTTTGGGAAGTAGTTGATGGTACTATCAAAAGGCCACCTGAGTATCATAAGGAGGATTTTGCGAGTTGGAGAAGAAAGAATGCTGAAGCATTACACATCATACAAATCTCATGCACTCCTGAGTCTTTCTCTACTATAAGAAAAGCCTCTGAAGCCAAAGTTGCCTGGGATTTTCTCCTATATACCTACAAGTGCAAACTACCTCCACCCCAACGTTAGTACCTTGTAGAAAATTGCTCACTCTGCTTTTATTTCCCAATTGTGAGTCACTAGTCACATGAATGAATTTATCACTTTTTTTTTTTTGGTGAATGTTGGAATCTGTCAAGAAGATTAATTATTTTAAGGGCAATTATATTGAATTTATGGTGAGATTTTATGGAACAATATAATAACAAACACTGAATTTGAACAAATCTTGCCACATAAGATAGATCAACTGGCACGCAACTTGAAGTGGAACTCTTTTTTCTCTATCTCCTGTAACTTTGTTTTTGAGGGAAAAAGTTCATTAGAAAGTTTATGTGCTGTTGATACATTAATTGCTTATTGCAATGATATGGCAGAGCGAGTAAATTTTGATGCGGCAATTCTGTACAAGGCTGTATGTGCTAACGCTTGGTCTGCTGCAAAAGCATTTCTTGATGAATATCCAAGTGCTTTGAATGCAAAACTTACTTCTTCCGGCAAGACAGCTCTTCACGTGGCTGCACTCTTCGGCCATGTGGGTATGGTGGAAGAATTGGTGAGATTAGTCCCACAAAAATTCCTTGAACAACCCGATTTTTATGGCTTTACACCACTTGCACTTGCTACATACAGTGGAGTTACTCAGGTTGCAGAATTTATGGTGAATAAAAATAGCCGTATACTTACCATTCCAACCCCTGAAAATCTACTTCCTGTTTCAATGGCTTTTTGTACTGGTCATAAAAAAATGGGACGTTATCTCTATTCTGTCACTCCTTTGGAAATTCTCAAACCAGAACATGGCCCTCTAGGTTCTCTGCTTCTCCGTATTTGTCTCAACTCAGGAAACCTTGGTAATAAAATCTAACTAGCTCTAGATAATTTAGAATTGCCGCCACTTTATTACTCATTGAAAATTAATTCACTTTAAGAACATTTTAGTCAAATATTTGTGATTTCTTCGTTCTTTTCTGTCTCTATATGTTTTTGTTTTTTGATGTTCTATCTCATACTATGATAATAATAAATAGATGTTGTCCTGCATTTGCTTCAACAATGCGAGGAGTTACTTTTTGCTTTTGACAAAACTGGGTGGACACCAATTGTGGGTATTGCGGGCTTGTCTTCTACATTTCCCAGTGAAAGTCAACTTGTGTTTTGGAAACGGTGGATTTATAATTGTGAGTTCTAAATATGTTCTATCTTTTTCACTATAATTTTTATACTTTATGCTCTTTCGATTACATACTGTATGCTGCTTATAATGGAGAAAGTAGAATACCGGAAAACAACTTCCTCTTGTGAAGTGGAAGTTACTCTAACGCTGGCAACGCTAATAGCATTTTTCTTTTTCTTTAATGTTTTTTCTTTAATTTAATATAGTCTAAAAATACTCACTTATAATCATTCCATGCTTAGGAAATATTTGTTATATTCTCATAATATTATACAATTTAAGACTAGTGTTATTAATATTTTGACAAGTAAATAATTCTAGCTAAATCTGGATTACATGACTTTGACAATAAATAAATAAATAAATTGCATCATGAAATATAAATAATAATATTAAATATTTAGTACTACAAAAATATCGCGAATAAATTCCCGTGCTTCATAGGTTTTAAGCTAATAAGGATAATAGTAATTATAATTGCTATATTTTATTATGATAGGTTCTTGTGATTGCGTGACGTGTCAATATATTTGTGCCTGTAGCTATATCGCCGTATGTTTGTGTTTGTGCTTGATAGGTTTTAAGTTATATTTATCTGTATTTTTTACAATAATTATGTTCCTCTTAGTTCTTATATATATATTTTTTTATTTTGGGTACAGAAGTTCTTATATTTTCAAAGTTAGACACATCAAAAGAAATACAGTTGAAATGAGTTGGTTTTAATGAAACTAGCATGCGTGGGCCTTGTGCACGAGACCGGGAGTTACAGAAATAAAAATTAAAAAAAAACTGTTACATTAATAAACATAATCAGCTTAAGAACAGTAACATAAAAGCTTCTATATAATAGATTTATACTATCTATCATCAGATGCTACAGAGTTATTTCGTGTGCATAATTGAATGTGTCTCATATTTAAGTACCTAGGATTAAATAAATGAAATAATCTAAAAATAATAATAATAATTTTTCTTTGTCTTTTCTTTTACTTTATTATTTTTATTTAATGAAGCTATTTTTCTTTATCTCCATTTCAATGTTAGTTATGAATAGACAATTAATCACAATTATCAATGACTTCCGTGTAGACATTTAACAGTAAAGCGAAAGTTTAAAAAAAAATTCAGAGGAATTAAAACAAATAGATAGATAAACCCAAACCTGTTTTAGACTCTTTCTTAATTGATTAGAAGATGAAGTATAATATGATTCCAAATATTAGAATCTCTTTTCTCTTGAAGCTGACAAGATACATGAAACTGATGAATTTGACACTCGTGAACTTTTCTTGTGAAATCATGTCGTTCTTTGCTCAAAATAGCCCATATTTGTGTTAAAAGATGCCCAATGTAGCCATTGTTTTTTCCCCCTTTTTTTTCATTGAATGTAATATTGAATACACTGGAAATCAATTAATATTGGCTGAATTATAGAGTTGGGCATGATCTGGTCCGTCCGGACTTACTCCTAATAATAACACTCATTACTTGATCTTTTGGCCCAAATTTAAATTTAAATTTATACCCACGTTTGGCTTAGGATCAAATCTTGTTTAATACATTTTTTATAAGTAAAAAAAGAAATCAAAATATAAAAAATACGTTATTTTATCTCCTTGGTGAATCTTTTGGCTAACAGCACTTCGCTTGCAACAGGGCTAGGTCAATCGCACAGGCTCATTTCGCACACCTATAACTTTCTAGGTATACATGCTAACTCTGTCCAAAAGAAGTTGATCCATTTTAAGTTTCCAATACGCGTACACTTGTAGAAAGTTACATGTGCGTTATCAATATAGGAATGAAGGAGATATATGACCTCAAGTTGCTGCATACACAAGCTGCTCAAATTCTAAGCTTAGTTTGTCAGAATGTAACTCCTCCGTATAGGAACAGAAATCGAAAGGACATAATTGCAGATGCATTGCATTTTGCTGCTAGCTCAGGGAACCACGAGTTTGTGGTTGAAGTAGCAAAAGCAAACCCAGAATTACTTCTGCTTCTTAAATTTGACTTAAACCAGCACATTTTCTTCTCTGCTATTAAACATCGTCAAGCTGAGGTTTTCAACCTCTTCCATGGGCTTCGCTTCAAGAATGCACTAGCAACAATGGTAGATGCCTCTAGAAATAGCATGCTACACGTGGCAGGCATGTTGGCCCCTTCTTCCCAGCTTAATCGCATCTCTGGCGCACCTCTGCAGATGCAAAGAGAATTGCAATGGTTTAAGGTTAGAAAAAAATTTCTTTTTTTTTTTTCTCCCTTTTTGTGTGTCATAATCTTGTAGGGATATTAATCAATGAAAATAATTAATATTATACATTAATATGAAATTATACATGCTTAATGTTATGGAAGACTTAGTGCCTTATGACTTAAGATTTAAACAAGCCCAAAATGATTAAATCTGCTTCTTTAAGGCCCCTTTAAGGCCCAGAGAGAACCAAGGGTCCTAAATCCACGAGATCCACATAATGTGCTAACATAACAATTTATTCTGAACAAGTGCGGCTTCAAGCTGCTACTTCCAACAAGATGCTTTAAACAGTCACTTTTTACTGCTCTAGGTCACTTGACTTTATTATCATCATTGGCTTACCCTTAAAAGAAGATTATAAATAAAAAGCCTCCAAGGCAATCAGGACCAAGCCAATAAGAGCTAAGATACACCATTGCCTACGCCATTTAAGCCGGTCTCAACTTTGCTAAAGTTCTACACAAACTTACTAAGCCTCTTGTTCTTGTACTTCTTTCATATCCTCAATAAAACATCTCTCTCTCTCTCTCTCTCTCTCTCTAAAAGGTTCCTTTCTCTTGTCTTATAACCTGATCTTTTTTGAAACACTTAGTATACTACTTTGTGCTATATAATTGCTATTACTAGGGATTGCTGGTTATCTAGGAAGCATGAATATACATAGACAAGGGATATGACATTGACACAAACACGGCGGATACAACAAAATTTAAAGTATTTACATGTAATTTAAAGTATCATGTAGTGTTATTTTGTATCTAATATGAGTGTCTAGAACACATACATTGCTCTTTTTTAGGAATGTCCTTGCTTCATAACTGGCTATGAAAAGTTTAATATATTATTGGAAAAAACTCCCTACTAATGACAATTTTAGCTTAGAGAAAACTTTGGCCATGTTAAGACTCAACAACAAATTTTACAATAATTTAAAGAACAATTTATTTTCTTCTGCATGTATACACACTTACTTAGGATTCATTGAGGATGATTTACGTAAAAAGGTAAATCAATTTTATATTTTCATATAAATAATTTTTCTTATATGACAGTCATATATATATATATATATTCTATAGGAAAAATTACAATTATCGGTACTTCCAATTATAATGTTTTTCCAATATATTAAAAATCGCAATTGATCCCTTGATGTTTTAGTCCTCTGGCAATATCTCTTTGTTTAAATTAATGTTTAGTTAACTAGGTTGAAAACATGTAGGTTACACATGCCTTTCCTTTTACTAGAAAATTGATTTTCCTTCACTACCCTTTTCCATTTTCATTCTCTCTCTAATTTCAAATAAGCTAGCCTAATACAATGGATATCTAACTAGATAGACTCGAGTAGAAGAATCTTTTCGTGGGGTCTGATAATGATAAAAGGGAAAGGTTTGCTTTAATAATTACACCTAAAGTGAGTGAGTTGAAGATTCCCCTTCCAATAATATCTACTTTGGATTGGCATGCCTTCGGTAGACTTCTTAGAATTTTTTTTAACTTGTTCACCATTCAAATATGTTTTGCCAATAGCATTGAGGTCTTCAACAATCTTGGAAAATTGTTGAACATCTCATCAATGTTTTGTGCCTTCACATCATTAATAGTTTATATTCATGAACTAACATGTTGATTTTCATTTCATTCAATTTGTTGGTTCCCTTGTATGTCGCCTCAAGCTTGTCCCACATTCCCTTTGTTGTGTCACACCTATATGTTTTGTTATACTCTTGATCAATTATAGCACAATATAGGATGTTGATAGCTCTAGGACAAGTTCAAATGAGCTTAATGTCTTCTTCTTCCCCTGCACTACTTGTTTTGTTGACTTCTTTCCCATACAATGTCTTCTTTGGATATTTAGGCTTGTCTATGATGAATTCTCTAGAATAGTCTGTGGCATGGATGAAATTTTTCATCCTTGCTTTTCAATGAATTAAGTGGCTCCCATTGAAAAATGGTGGCCTATTGGTGGAGTGACCTTCCAAGAAATAATAGCCTCTAAGTTGTTGCAATGTCATTATGCAAAAAGTACTTTTACTTTGGCTATTAAGTACAAACAAGTGAGACTAGTTTTGATGCCAAATAATAATTACACATAAAGTATGTGAATAATTATATGTAAAATTTTCATAAACTAGCAACTTATAAACACTTAGAAATATCAAATAATAGCACCAAGACTTGTTTTAAGCAATTTTATCTTATTAGGATAACAAAGTAACTATTTAAGAAGCAGTAAAAACTTGGTTTACTTTACTCAAATAGTAAGTAAAAATAAGAGTATACACTGAGTCTAAAAATTAGGTGGACTTGACATTTCCTAGATTAAAAAAATTTAAGGCCAAATAAGGTCGAGTATTGGGTCAGCCCTTGGGGCTATATTGATCCGACTCAATTGAAAAAATAAATTTAATTTTTTTAAAAAATATTTTTTATAAATATTTATATTAAAATTTTAATTTTTTAAGCATAAATATAATTTTATAAAAAATATATAAAAATTATTTTAAATTATTTTATAATTTTAATAATAAATTCAAGTTGGCCCTAAAAAATATATTGGCCCAACCAAATCCAAAAAAATTTAAAAAATATTTTATTATAAAAATTTATATCAAAATTTTAATTTTTTAATGATAAAATATAATTTTATAAAAATTTATATAAATTTTTTTTTAAGTTGATTTTGTAATTTTTATAATAAATTTTTAAAAAAACATTAGGTAACCTACTATTAATCTGACCCTATCTGGTATTAAATTAGGTCAAGGTGAATTTAAGCCACGAATTTTAATTTTAAAATCTATTTAAAATCAAATAAGACATCTAGTTAAGCCAAAACCCTACATGACCTAGCTCACGAACATCTCTAAATACAAATTAATCAAACTCTAGGTAACTTTGACTCTTCAACTCAATGTGAGAATGCAATGAATAATGCAAGTCCAACAAATATGATACAGCAGAAAGAACAAGAGTTAAGAAGAAGAGAACAAACACAAATTTATCTTGATTTGATCAATGAAGCCAACATCCAGTCCAGAGCAAGAGATTTTCACTATTATCCAACTTGTTTTTACAACTGCTTGCAAGAAACAATACACTTGAATGTTCTCGCTTGTTTACTCACTACGATAGGTTTTCTCCCGCTCGCCTAAAATGGATTACAAATAGGTTTTAACATTTGCTAACCCATATACAACAAACTAGTCTACCTACACTTCCTTAAACTAGGAGAGTAATACAAAGAAAAATAAAAGGTGAACCCTTTTATCTATAAGAATTACAAGCTTGCTCAAGGTTTGAACACTCTCTAAGTGAGGGAAGCCCAAAAACTATGCTCAACAAATTTTTACAAGAAGCAAGAGCAGAATTTGGATGCACTCAGTAAATTTTTCAAACTTAAAAAAAAAAGGGCCTTTCCTCTGTTCTAAAAAGGCCTCTTATATAATGGCGGTCTTCGACTAGCCGTTGGGCAGTAATATGATTATAGAATCCCACTAATCTTGTATCAATTAATCCATGCTTGAGTCCATTTCCTTTTCTGAACTTTTATTCCTCCCTTGTTTTCATAGCCAATACTTCAAGCTTGTTTTTGACAGACCTCAACTTGATTCTAGCTTCAATAATTACTCCTTCAAGTCAAGTAACCGTTGGGATAATATTCAGCAAAGCAATCTCCTCAATTTTGTTCAATTGATCCGATCTTGCTTCTTATTTCCTTTTCTAAGAGACTAGCCATGGCAGGGAGTTATTCCTTTGTCTTTTGTAGCCAAAGGTTGATGCTTCTTTGTCTAGACTTGCTTTTGACCGTTAGCACTAATTCTTTCTTGTTCTTGGCCTGATTTTCATATAGCTTTTCCTTACATGAAGTCAGAAATTTCTGCTCCTAGATCAGTTGCGAAAAAAGTTGCGTTTTTGGCTCTATTAATGGCTTAGATGTTGACGTAATCTTCCCACATATGCTCCTTGGTGGCAGTCAGCAGTATTTATACTGTGATTGACTTTGATTTTGCAACTTAATGCCTTAAGGCTGTAGGATAATTTTCTTTTAAGGGTAGCGGCTCAATAGGTGCAAATAAGGAATGTTTTTGACCCAATAATTGGAAATTAATGGCCACAGATCATATTTTAAAATAATACAATCAAATTAATATTCAGTGTTTTCTAAATTACATGCAAAGAGAAAGTTTTGTTATCATCAAAATTAAAATAGCTTCTCGAGTGGCTATCATGTTCAACTTAGGTCTAGTATTTGATTTAGACAATAAAGAGGTTTTGTGATAGGATAATAGATCACAGATGAATTGCGAATTTTTATAAATAAAAAGAGAAAATTGGAATTGAAACCAAGAATCATGATGGGTAAGTTCAATTTCTCATATTCTTTTAAGTATTATCGTTGAAGTGGAAGATTGCCACAGTGTAGATTAACAAATACTTCGGGTGAAATTCATCACCATTTATAATTTCAAACTCATTCAAATAAATGCAGGAGATAGAGAGAGTGGTGCCTCCTTATTTCAAGATACTTGAAAATAGGGATGGCAAGCATCCTGAAAACATATTCAGTGAGAGTCACGAAGAACTAAGGAAGGAAGGAGAGAAATGGATGAAGGAAACAGCATCTTCTTGTTCTGTTGTTGGTGCTCTAGTTGTCACCATCATGTTTACTGCAGCTTTTACTGTTCCAGGAGGAAACGATCAGAATTCTGGCTATCCAATATTTTTGGATAAAGAAATGTTATTTATGCTTTTTGTAATCTCGGATGCATTGTCTCTGTTTCTTCTACAACTTCAGTGCTCATGTTTTTAGGGATTCTTACCTCACGCTATGCAGAAGAAGATTTCCTCAAATCTTTACCTACAAAGGTTATTATAGGCCTTTCTGCACTTTTTTTCTCCATTGCAACTATGATGATAGCCTTTTCTGCCTGTATTCTTATCATGTTGCAGCATAGACAACACAAATGGGCTCATCTTCCTGTTATTATACTTGCTAGTGCTCCGGTGTCGCTCTTTGTGTTGTTACAATTCCCTCTTCTTGTTCAGATGGTTTCTTCTACTTATGGTCCAGGCATCTTCAATAGGAAAGTGGAGCTGTGGCCTTGAAATATATGAATAATTGATACACTACCATATGTATTTTTATTGCCTTCTGGTTGGGTACGTATATCGCCATCCTTGTTGGCTTTGATCTTGGAGAGGGACCTCTCTAGTGCTAGGGAAGGAATTAGTTTTGTTGTGCTGTTGCCCTGGGTTATAGAGAGCTCTACTTTCTGTCTTGTTTTTTCTGTGTTCTGTTGTTTTGGTAGTTCTGTTTGTAGTGAATGAAGTTAATTTTGGTTTTAAAAAAAAGCTTAATTTTTATTAAATTAATTAGAAGTTTCTAGCAAGTCATATAGATTTGTTAACGAATTCAACATGTATGACAAATAACCCAACCAGGGAGATATTTGCGTAAATGAATTTCAGATCGGTGTAATACAGTTTTGGTTTGAAGATTACACAAGTTGGCTTGCATAGTTTTGCATCAATTACTGGCTAGATGTCAAGGCAATTATTATACAGTTCAAGCCTCTGGCTGTTCTTGGTCTGTTGACTAAGATATTCGTATATTATCGAACTTATTTTTAAAGTTAAAAGCTTGTATTTTGTAAGACGTGGGTGGTACATTAAGCTTATTGAACATACATGTTAATTTTCAGAATTCTGGGGAGGAAATTCCAAACCAGAAATTAATTACATCTTCAACTTTTTTTTTTCATTTTTATAAAAGTTATACTGCATTAAAATTTTGCAAATGCAAGGTTATGTACATTTTTAATAGGCTCAGCCTTGGGATGGATCCTTATCAAAATCACGAGGCCTCCCAAACACTTGAAGCTATGAAGCACAGGTACTTCTTGATTTATGGCTATGGAAATTGAAAAACACAGACGTTCATAGTCTGCCTGTGTGAATTAAATTAATCAGAGCTCATATTTATCTCTCTCAACGGTTGTTAGTTTACAGAAAAAGAATTTGCAACTGAATTGTAAACCTCGTTGCCCAGAGAACAATCATGTCACATGCATATTTTCCTCATAAGTGCGCAATCCGTTCCTCTGTCTACGATTAGGCTTTCTTTCTATCACAATTCTACATGTTTTAAAAATTAGTTGCTTTCCCCTGCAAATTGCAGGGTCAAATAGAAAAAAAAAATTATGAGCATTATATGTCCCTATATGTATGGATATAAAATAATAATTAACACGTAATCGCATGCGGAGGTGCACTGTAGATAACTACCACGCTACTTGTCCAAACTTTATATATCAAATGATTTAAGATATTATTAATAGGTAACTGTAAACAAAAATGTTTTTAGGTTAATTTATAATTTGATCCTTTAATTATTAGTTATATTTTAGTCGTTAATATATTAAAATCATTTTTAAAATCCCATGACTTTTTAAAACGTTACAACTGTTACTGAAATCGATTGGGGGATGAAAAGCGTCGTTTAAACTGATGCTGAAAATGCTGGGAGACTCAAACAAACTTATTGTAGACAGCTTGGCTTTTTGGGCAAAAACATAGCAACTTCTTAAGGGAAAATGATGATAATAGAAATCCCTCTCTTTCACTCTTTTACTCTATCTAATGGACGCATTTGACATTTTTCGCAACATCAATTTAAAGTTTCAACTTCCAAGACATAATGCAAGATTTGATGAGGGAATGATTTACCGGTCTTAGGACCCACTAAGGGTTTTGGAGGCTTACTTGTACAATGGAATGATCTTTCAATTTTTCTGTCTCATGTAGTTTGGACCATGATTATTAGAGAAATTATAATCACTTTTTCACAGCAAATGCATGTAATCAATGGTTGTGTGGGTAATTTGGTAGACAGAAGTCACTTTTTCTCTCTGTGCTCTATTGGTTTTGTCTAAAGAATTTATAAAGAAAAAAAAGACACTTGAGAAAAACCTTGGATAAAAATCTTGTGTTGTGCAAGCAGCACTACATCTCAACCCTTTATTTGTTTCCATCAATTGAATCTAGCCAACATTTTTTTTATTTTGACTCTTTTTTTTCTTATTTTGAAAGAAGCAAAAAGTAAAATGAAGATAATATTTCAACTTTTACTAGCTAGGGATGCATCACAACAATGATGAAGACAATCTTCGACTATATATATATATATATATATATACACACTTTGATATTTGGTGAAAATTTGAAGATTATCTTCTGATTTACGTCTTTCAAAATTTAAAAAAGAAATTAAAAAAAGAAGAAGAATATGCTATGCAAGCAACACAATAAAAGATCTTTGAATTTTCTTCTTCAAATTAACTCCCAATAATAACCACATCCATTCATATTAAAAAAATTGACAACCCTTTGAGTTTATAGTTCAAAATAATAATTAGTTATTATTAATTAATTAATTAATTTATGAACATGGATTGTTTGGCTAGATTATGGGTCTACCATTATGAGTGATTCAAATTTTAATATTTCTCGCTCACACGGGATAAGAGAAATGATACAAAACTTTTCACTTCTTTTAAACTTTTATACCAAGTGTGAAAATTCTATTATAGGACAAATATAAGTGACTATAACCTTTAAATTATATCATACATTCATTTTTGTGCCTTGAACGATTTAAATTTACCCATATATATTATACTCTACTCATGGCACATCTAATCTTTCTTGAATTTACTCTTAGTCATATTATCTTTTTATATGCATAATATACTTACTTATGATGTTGCTATAATAACTTTATAATAGGTAAACCTCAAACACTTGCATAATTGCATATATTTTAAATATTCTTCCTTTTACCCACATACCACTTATAAAATCAAAATCTATTGCTTTTCTAGCAATACTCATTTGGATCAAATTATCATGATGTAAGATGTATGTTAAAATAGTAAACAATAACTCATTTCTTCATGATATTATCAAAATCATAAGGGTATTAATACAAAAAATTTTGTTTGTCACTTTTTCTCTCTATTCTCTTTTGTTATGTGTAGAGTCCCCCCCCCCCCCCAAGGGAGAAGACACAATTGAGAAATATCATAAGATCAATTTTCTTCTTTAAAATTAACTCCCAATAATAACCACACCCATTTGAATTTAAAATTAAAAATAATAAATAGTTAATTATTAATAAATAATTATTAACTAACTAATTAATTAATGAACATGGGTTGTTGGGTTGGGTTATGGGTAAGATGATTACAAAATTCAAACATCTTCAATAATTAATTATGAGAGAAAATTATTGACTAGGACCAAGACACTAAATTAATTATTATTTGGAACTTTATATTTATAATTTATTGTTAATGACCAGGGGACCAAAAGTATAACATGCTTTTACCAAAATACATTTCATGAATGAGAAACTTATTAACCTATCTTCCTAGTATTACTTGTTGAGTTTAAGTATGCTATCACCTAATTTTAACAATTCTAACTTTGCTATAATAAAGTTGTAATTTGTTCTTTTAATAGCTACAATGAGATATTAGTAACTTCAAAAAAAGTTATAAATAATTTTTCCAGTCTATAAAAGTAAGTAGTAATTATTATAAGTCTAAATTACTCTACAAAGTATATATGATAACTATCAGAATTTTAACAATATTTCATTATAGTTATCATATATATATATATATATATTTGTGTGTGTGTGTGTGTGTGTGTGTGTGTGTGTGTGTGTGTGAGAGAGAGAGAGAGAGAGAGAGAGAGAGAGAGAGAGAGAGAGAGAGAGAGAGAGAGAGAGAGAGAGAAAATTGGAAGAAAATGATTATTTTTCGCTGTTCATTATTGTTTGCAGAACCCACACACTTTTGTTTCTAAATTTTTGTTAGACCCATAATAATTTTTGTTATGGAACTTAGAGATTTTATAACTACTCATGCATTTTGCACTGGTAGCATTCTAATTAAAAGAACAAGTATGAATTTGCAATAGTGAAGTTGAAATTAGGTAGTAAGAAATCTAGACTCAACAAATAATATTAGGAAGATAGATTAGTAGAGTTCTCATTGATGCATTTTTTACAAATATATAATGACTTTGAGAAAAAACTCCAACATTTTATCCACTACCTTACTCTTTCTAATAAAATTATGCATAATATTATATAAATATAATTATAGTATTTCTTTTAAAATTAATATTTAATTTGGATATTTTATCAACTATTATTTTTTTTAAATTATGTTCAAACTTTTTAAAACCAATTAAATTTTATTATACAAAATTTTTTGAAATGTAATAATAAAAAATTAATATATTAAATAGTTAGTTTTTATAATTTCTTAGTTTCAATACTTGTTTCAACAAATTAATATTTAATGATTTTATTTATTAACAGATAAGTTATCTTATGTTCAAATTTTAAAATTAAAAAGTCAATTAAATTTAAATATTATGTTATATATAATTTATTTTTATATAGTTAATAATAAAATATTTCAAATTTTATTAATATTTGTTTATTGTTATTTATTGTACTATATTTTTAATATTTATTTATTTATTTATTACCGATTTAATTACAGTTAAACCAATAAACTTTGAATCAATGTTGTTATCGGTTCAAAGACTAATCTGATCAAAACATTTATTTAAAATTATATATATACACACACACTTAATAGTCTGTAACAGGGTTAGAAGAGGGGACGGCTATGTCTTTAAATATTCCTTGAGCAATCAGCATGCTTGAGATGTCAATTGATCTAATAGAGGTATATTGTTTAAAGAAGCTGTTGTTTATATTTTTATCATCAGATTTTTTTAATTAAAATATAATAAGTGCATAATAAAATAACAACAACAACAACAACAACAACAACAATAATAATAATAATAATAATAATAAATATATGATTTAGTTAGAGAACATTATAAATCATATAATTCTCATGTTATTATTGAAAAAGTATACATTTATTAAATTCTAATTAAAAAACTCTGATGATAACAAAAATATTAAAAAAATATATAATTATGTTCTTTTCCATTGCTTAATTCGTTGGTTATAATTATTAGCATAAATTATACTACTTGTTTTGAGAGTTTGTTAAATTACACTTAATTTTTTATTTTTTATTTCAAAAATTACACCCGATTGATCTTTACTTTATTTGTTGTCAATAAAATTAATTTTTTTACACAATATAAATTTCTTTTAAAAATAAAATTATTTAACTATCTCCACTATTATATTAAGAATAAAATCACAATCTCATATGGAGATTAATATCAATGTAGTTGATTTTATTTCAATTAAGAATAAAATCACAGTTTTATGTTAGGTAAAAAAAATTCTTTTGACAACAAATAAATTAAAAGAAAAAAAAATTATAATATATTTCAAAATGATAGGGTGCTAAGTATAATTGTTGAAATAAAAAAAAAGATATCAAATATGATCTAACTAAATTTCAAAAAAAAAAAAATATATATATATATATATATATAATTTGTAGGAAATTATTTATAAGCTATAAATCGTGCAGCTCAAACTTTGACTGTGGGCATTTGCATATTTCTTTTAATTAACTCTATTTTTAAATTTAAAATAAAGATACAAGTCTCCATGCCCACGTTAGGTTACTTTAGTTATAATTATATATAGGTCGCCCATGTTAAAGTTGGTATTGAGCAACCTCAGATATATATATATATATATATATATACACATATGTTAATGTTGGTATTGAGCCACTTTAGATATATATATATATATATATCCTACGGTCCTTTTTATAAAAAAATTTAAAAAAATTTGTTTGGTCTCAAAATATAAGAAATATGGTATATTTTTTTACTTCACTAAATAATAAAATTTTTTTATCTTTTATTTATTATTACACCCAATATACTTAATAATACATAATTTTTTTCCATGCAAAATGAAGATTGATAAAATAGAAAAGAATTAACAAATTTGAACCTAATCAATGAATTAAATTATTATTAATTATTTTTCTTAATACTAATAAAACAGTTTTTGGTTTTTAATAAAAAGGTTCAGAGTAGTATATTATATAGCGCCGTCTAATGTGGAAATTGGGAAAACTTAATGATTAAAAAGTAGAGAGAATATTGAATGGAGTATGCATCAACATGCACCAGCACATATAGTGTGTAAGATGCCTTTCGTATTTATATAACTAACATTCATTCAAAGCTCCTTAAATTCGCTGCATGCAAGAATAGGATCAGGACTAGGATAATGATGGAATATTCTTATATAATTATACAAATTACATGCACCTATATGTCTCAAGCCGCTTAAATTCACTGCATGCAGGAATAGGAATAGGATATTGACGGAATATTCTTACATAATTATACAAAATTACATGTATATATTAAATAGGAATGAATTAGAGGAGGATCCAAGCCTTGCCTCCATCCATGTTGAACTTCTTAAGCCTTCCAAAAAGCATAACCAGTATCAGAACGATCTTGCCTTCGTGGCTCCATTTTCCCACAAATCCGTACCACTTGTCTTTGCAATTCCCCTCCACGTTTATCCGCCGCTCACAACTGTACCCGGTGGAAAACCCCACATTTCCGTACGCACTGCATATGAATTATCACCACAATTCATCAATCCTATATATATATATATATATGTGCGCGCGCGCATAATTTGATTGCTTATATACATGTTCAATGCATGGTCCTACCACATGTCCAAATTAACTCTATCCATCCTAATACTCCTTAATTTGATTGCTTATATACATGTTCAAACAGAAGTATTTCATTAATTTTACCTGATCACTTCAACCACTACATTCAAGACGCTGAAGTTGAGAGGATCCTGTTTCAACTTTTTCCTCTCAGTTATGCAAACCATTATGATGAAGATTACCAGATACGACAGTTGTGACATTATCACATTCTCCACAAATCTTCCTCTTCTCTTTCTTCTCATTTGATCACTAGTACTTTCTCCTTTCTTCCCATCATTTTTTACTGGAACAAATGACGTGTAAGGGGGAAGGTACCTGCAGTCAATATCATTCCTCCGTTATTAGCTAGCCCTTAATATATATATATATATATATATATCCTACTAGGCAACCAAGAAGGGAACAATAAGTCTGATCACTTAAAAGTACTTAAATTTTTTAAGTTTTGGATACAACCTCCATGGTTTCATCAAATTCCATTTCTTATCCATGAAGCTACACCGGTGTTTATGTGTAGAGATTTTTTAGAAGAAGATTTATTATTAGTTGAGCTTAATTTTTTTGTTTGGCGCATTTTGACACGCCGATTGACTTGACTGACTTGACGTTTATATGTCCTTGAGATATATAGGTCAACTGTGCTGAATGAATCATCTAATCTATATGTACTAAATTATAATTATTCATTTGGCAATGATTGTTCTAAAAAAAATACCAATGATTGAGTTAAAAAATAACTACACTCTCCACCAAAGTAGATAGATAACTAACTAATTAATATGCATGAGCCCTTTTGAATATTAATTAAAAGGAATTAAATGAAACCTTAGAAAGTCGACATGTGTATCTTGGGACTTTTCCGGTAGATAAAACTAAATTAAATTATTTTTCATATATAGACTCCTAATCATACAGATAAAATATTATTATAATGAAATTAATGAAGTGGCTAATTCATTCCACAAGACGTCATTTTATATTATAATCAGATATGTTGATAATGTAATTGAAAATTGGATGATTACGAAAATGGCATGCAAGTCCTAAGAAAAATTGAAGTAAGTTACCAGCTTCCTATGAACGACATAAATTTATATTATCATAAGCAATTATTAGCAATATATAAGACAATAATGTAGTTTCTCCTATGTCAGAACTTGGAAGGTTTTATATGGCAACGTCACTTCAAGCAAAACATAGGCAAGGAGATTCTTGACAGTTTGGAAGGGGCCGGTTGCATTGATAATTCCAATGCAAACTGGGTCCTCGGCACGCTTCTTAATGTGTTCGTCTTTTACTTGTCTCCTCTTGCAGTTTCTTCTCTAAAGCTTTCGCTCTACCATTGTTCATTTTTTGAAACTTCAAATTTTAGTAAATATTTGTAACATCTTAATTAAATATTTCCTTTCTCTTCAAAATATTGTAAGTTAATTAGAGCTCGGTTTATGCCTTTCTTTTTAAATTTCTCATTTCGATCTTTGTTTTGGAAGTCAATTCCATTTTTTGGGTGCTTTTCTTCAGTTGCAGGAACATAGAATTTTAATGGAGAAATCAGTTTCCAAAAAAAAAATCATTCCAATATCTTAGCATGATGAAAACATTAATAAAAATTTAAGTTTGTTATAGCTTGTAAGAACATCTCAAGTTCTCTTCAGATTTGTCCAATAAAAAAGGTTAATTTTTACCATGATTCATGACTATAAATATATATAGCTTCCCCCCCCCCAAAGCTATCTAAAACTTGTGTTCAAATTAATATTTTTCAGAAAAAAAATTACATTTTACTTTCAGAATTAAGGTTTAATTATAAAATTAGTGATCGACTTTAAAACTTAACAAAATGTTATTAAACTTTAAAATGTAATAAAAAAACCCAATGTATATATGTTTGGTGTTTAGAGAGTGCTTATTTACGTTTTACAGTTAAGGAAATATTTTGTTACATTTTAAACATATACCAATTTTATAATTTGCTATAATAATTAAGGAGAGTAGAATATACTTTTTGTATGTCTTTGTGGAGATGGAGAGAGAGAGAGATAGAGAGATACTAACATCATAACCACAAATAGTACCAAGATGGCAGGAGATATGATGGACAGGTCCACGATGCTCTCGCCTGAGTGTCTGGAATTAACGCTTTGGAAAATTATCCCAATTACTTTCTCATAAGAATTCAGTCCCTCCAATGCTACCGAATTCCAATCCAATGAGCAAAACATTATGAATTGTACCAAAATAAACCCAAGAACAGTAGCAACCAGAAAGTTTGAATGCTGCCTGGGAAGCAAGTGTTTGTACCCAACCACTTGCGTATTCTTCACAAGGTACTTGCTTTCCTCCTTATTGATAAATTTCCCCAAAGCCCAGATTGAAAATCTTAAGCAAGGAGGGAACAATGTGTTCCCAAGAAGCACTTGAGGAATTAGCATCATCAGAAGGCCCCAGTTTTTTGCAAAAACAAGCATGTTTTCGTTTGTGGGAACGAATCCACAGTTTGCAAATGTAGACACGACTGTGAAGATAGAGAATGTCAACATTTTCAACCCCTTCTTCTTTAACACCTCTTTAGCACTTGAAACAGTGGACAGGTAAAGGGACACCATTGCCACCCCTATGACTTGGACAACTAGTTGGTAACCTAAGACTACAAAGCCCAGATATTTGATGGAATTGTACCCCAAGTTTCCACCACTACCCACTACTGACTCATTATCTGGTTCCTTGACACTTTGTAGTTCAGATCTCGTGTCCACTATCTCCAACTCAAATGGATCAATAATACCAGTAGTAGTAGTATTGATGGGATTTGGAGGAGAGCTAAGAGTGGGGATACTAACAGAAGAAGAAGCCACTTTGTCTTGGTGGGTTTTGAGCTTCAATCTAATGAAAAAAAGACCTACCATGGAGGTGAACACCTCACCCCCAGCCAACATTAATATGGTCAAAACAATCAGCTGAGGGTTAGAGAAAACCTCCATTTCAACAGTGGACATGCTTGAAACTGTGGAGGCAGACACGGAGGTGAACAATAAAGCCAAGTTACTTGGCCTAGAAGAGTGGATTCTAGGCTCAATTACTTTCAGAACCCAGAACCCCAGAAAGGAAAGGGACACAAAATAGCCTAGTTGAATCCAAAATGGGTGTGCCCTCAGAAAGATGTGGCGAAACAAACATGTAACTAAGAGGACAAATGATTTGATAAGACGCTGCAACTTGTTGTTGCTCATCTCCTTCGTCTTAATTTACCGATCTCAATTCTCAAACACTAAACGTATGAATTGCAGTGAGTATTCATGTGGAAGGGGGGGCATTTAAAGCAAAGCAGAGGAGGTGCGCGCGTGTGTATTTTTGTGCTTCTTCTATTTGGAAGAGGCCATCTTCCTAGTTTAATTATTATTTTAAAAAATTATATATTTAGGAATTGTCACCACCACAATTTACTCTAGTCTTGTGTGAGTTTCTTATAAATACTAAATTAATAAACTTCGTTATGATGTCTTTCTTTTCGTTTATTTTCTTTATTAAATTTCAAAGGCAACAATTTCAAATTAAGTTGTTAAGATAGTTTAGTTTATTGATGTAAACTTTGACCATATATCAATGGCTTAAAAATCAGACTAAATCTTCTTTAAGAACGGATCCAACCTTCTTCCTTCACAAGCAATTGCCATCTATTTCGAGTGCCCTTACTGTAATGACTTACTATGTGCTGAGGAGAAATAGTAAATTAAGCTTGTTGAAGTGGCTCAAAACCTCAAAGAAAATGAAAAAAAAAAAACAACTTATCGAACAGAAAAGAAAGGTAGCAAGAATAAGAAGATGAAGCAATGATGTTTGGAGGGAGGAAAATAACGAAAATAGTTGAGAATGTGAGAGATTAATCAATGAGAGGAGTCGATATTATCCATGGGAGATGACGCCTAAAACAGGTAGACTTTCGTAGTCACCAAGAGAAAATGCTAAGGGAATAGTGTTAAGCAAGCTCTTTTCAAAGCCATTTTCTACTTGGAAAACAGCTATCGCCAGAAAGAGAGAAAAGGGCCTTTTCTTTGCCTGCTGCTTCTATATCTTCGCCTTTATGTTTATTCATGTCTCGTATATTATATTAAAATTTCAATATACAAAATTATATATAATTATTAAAAATAAATATAAATATAAATATGTATTTAATTATTATCAATTCAATTATAATTTAATCACAGTTAAACTAATAAATCATAACCTAATAATTCAATAATCAATTCAATTTTTATAAACATTGCTATATACTCGCCGCCTTTGGCTACCAATGTCTGCTTAATTATTTAATCAAATTCATATTTTAGGCTAAAGTAAGAAACAAAAAACCATTATTATTTCCCTGTGAAAAAAATTTATGGTTCTAGTTAACTACGTACCATATTATAACCCATGAACGATAACTACTGGGGCGTGTTTCTTTATATATGTTTACTTATAATCTTATGTTTTTTTTTTCTTTTATCTCTAATTAGCTAAATACTTATTAATGCTGATAATTCAATATTATCAGTTTGAAGTTGATCGATGTCTTTTGGTCTGATTATGCGGATCATGGCTTGGGGAGGTTGAATTAGCTATCATCTATTTTCTTCTATTTAATCTTGTGTACTGACAAGTGCCACATGTCAATAACGAAATGATAATCAGCATATGTAACGGAGGGGCATGTTCTTTCACTCTGACATGACAACATTGGCAACCAACCAATTAGTTTCTCATCAATGTTAATTTAATCGCCATCACGATTATAAACAACAACAACAACAACAATTTAATATTAATGGATACCTTTTTTCGGGGGTAAGAATGGACACCATTATTTGCAATATAATAAATACCTTAATATTACGTTTAAATTATGTAATTTTTAATTTTATGAATTTTTAAATATAAATTTGAATTGTTATAGTTAAAATTTCTTACACATTTAAATAGGGATGGACACATATATAAATTCTATAGATATCCGCAAAATGTATTAACTGGAGTTTGGATATACAGGGATGAAAAAATAAGTCTAAATTTGAATTTTCCGTTTTTTTGTTGTTGACATTTTTAAAGGCTTAAATATAATATAAAATTTATCTCATTCCAAACTGAGGAGTTATATATATATAAAGACATGGAATGTTTTGATGACTTTGTTAAAGTGAATAGTCAATTTGGTCGGTTTATGAACTTTGACGGCAACCTCTCCCACAGATAAGCAACTTCAAATATTTGGCAGAAGCGAGAAACTAAAATCATTTTTGTTTCTTTTCAAATTAAATAATTTATTGTTCGAGTTAACTACTCAGTAATTTTAATCCCTCAACGATGCCTACTGGGGAGTGTTGTTTGTATATATCATTACAAAAAAGATCAGTATTTAGTGTTGGTTAAAATTGGATTTTAGCATCGGTTTTGACTGACATGAAGGGTATAGCAACAGTTTTCAAAACCGTTGCTATAATATGCACTGCTAATACACCTTTTAGCAACGGTTTTGCTCACTAAGACGAATTTCTTGAGCATCAATTATAACTGATGCTGGATTATTACCTTAACGACAGTTCTTACCATTGCAAGATTCAAAATCTTCTTGTGTATAATCCAACATCAATTATAACCCACTAGAGACTATATACTTGTAATTGTATGGTTTAACTGTCTTATATCTTTGATTAACTAAATATTGTTTGAGTGTGCAGGGATCCATTTGTTGCACCTTTTTTTTTTCTTTTTGGCCAAAAGGATAATTATTAATTTGGGATATGATTGTGCCTACATATGTGAATAATGAATCATTTTTATATGCATAACACCACTTGTGGAGCTATTCTTTATATTTTCTTTTATTTAATGCCTTGAGTGAAGAAATGATGCCCGGCATAAATAAAGCAGGGCCCATAAACTTTCACTCTTCTATAACAACATTGTAAGCAACCAATTAGTTTCACTTTGGAAAATCTGCAACAATACAATTGTACAATAAGAAGGAAAGTAATATAAGAGGGTGGGAATGTGTGTTAGATCCACTTCCTCATTTTACACTCATTTTTTTTTGCTTTTATCTTATTATATTATATGTAATAAATTCATTTATTACAGAGAATCTAAACTTAATTAGTTTCCCATCATTGTTAGTTCTATTGGCCATCTCAATTAATCAACAACAACAGTTCAATATTAATGGACATCATTATTTGCAATATAAATACCCTCATTTACGAATTTGAAATTAATTCATCACATTTGTGGCTAGTGATGCGATCGTCGTAATGACTCTTGTGCTTTATTATTATATTTTTTCAGGACAGTTTATGTAACGATGTAGAATAAGAGATAGGTCATCAATGGTTAGCATACATAACGAATTAAGTGTATATTTAAATATAATATTTCGAGTTTCTTTTTGTACCTAAATGGAATAGTATTTAAAAAAGAAAGAAAGATTGGCTAGTAGTGTGCACTGTGATTGGATCATAGAAAGCGCCACCAAGTTCTCACTATCAATGGACACCTCACGGCTCATAATAGGACGGGGCAGCTGCTAAAAGTTCATATCTTTATTTTTATTTTAAAAATAACTAAAATCAAACGGTGAGTTTTTTTCTTTGTTTAAAGAGTTCATCTGCACGTAAAATATGTACTCATAATTAATGGCATGTTAGGGCTGGTTTACTTCGTAAAAAATGTATTTCAGCAATTTTATTGATAAATATTGAAATCGCTTCGCTTAGCCAAAGTAAAAGTCTCTTTCTTAAATTACGTGCTTTTATTGTATAAGTTAACATTAAAAGATTCACTTAATTTAAGGTATTATTTTGAATTAAGGTATTCAGAGGCTACAATTATTGATCTGAAAGTAATACGTGAATTGGAGTTATTGGAGAGGGAAGTCAAACTGAAAACATTAATTACGTCTTTTTTAAGGAAATTAAACAATATTAAAAGAAATTCATGATAAGCCCAAAGTAGCCGGACACGTTATTGTGTGTGCGGGTGTATTTTTTTTTTAAATGATGAGATATATATATATATATATATATTCAAATGATGAGATATTTTTGAATTAGTTTATGCATTAACTTGCGTTATATCTTTTTTCAAATGAGTTTGAAGGTTGACCTTTCATATCAATTAATATATATTTTGAAATATTAATTTTGCTGCAAACAAAAATGCGCAATAATAATTAAAGTGTCAATAAAAAAATTATATATTCAATCAGAAAAATGTATTATTTTCAATTGAAAATTCAATTGCCCTGTCAGTCGCATTTTTGCTACCTAATGGTTGATTACTAATTAAATTAGAGTCACAAAATAGTAGTAAACAGTAACTTTGGAACCATCTGATTCTTTGTAGCTTTTTAAAATTTTCAACTATATTTTGGTTGGTAGTAAACTATAAAAAAAATTAAAAAAAAAGGTTAGCAAATAGTTTTTAACTAATTTTTGGTTTAAAATTATTTTCTATTGAAAATAACTTTTTTTCATTTTTTATATTTATTTCATTTATCTTTATTTATTTTGTTTTGTTTGCTTTGTTAAAAGAATATACTTATTCAATTTATTTTCATTCTAACTTTTTACCAACTTTATATTATTACATTATTTTTATTATTTCTCAACTTTTGTTTTAAATTTCTATCTTTGTCTTTTCTGCTACGTTTTTTGTTTGTATTTTTCATCTTTATCTTTTTTTTCTTTATCTTTTTGTATAAATTCTACAAATTGTCAACATACATTAAAAATACATTAATGTATAAAAAACTTACAACAAATATTACAAATGAAAAAATCAAATAGCTTCGCAAAAGAAAATTGCTCGGAAAACAAAAAAGAAACAATTTCAAATAAAGAACTCAAGGTCATAAAAATTTGATAAACATATAAAAGAAAGAAAAAAGATAAGAGAGAAGAGGAGAACTTGAGGGAATAGAAGAAGATTACTTGAGAAGCACTTTGATAAAGAGTTTTAGATGGAGAGAAATAGTTTCATATAAGACTTCATATGAAGAGAAATAACTTCACATAATAAAAATTAGAAAATGAAGAAATAATGTTCAAGCAAAGAAAAAAAAGTTATGTATTTATGAAAAAGAAAAAAAAATTTGCAAGTTTCAAATTGGTGCAAGATTAAAATTTGCAATTGGTGCAAAATTTAAATTTGCAAGTTTTTAAAATAATTCGCGTTGAATGTAATAAAAATTTGTATAAATAAAAAATTTGCATAGCGACAAGGCTGACCAAACTTCAATCCCCTTTCCTTACTTAACTTTTGACTTGTTATATTAATTTTATATTTTATTATATATTTCATATTTTTATTAGTATTTTTATGTCTTATTTAATATATAATTTAATCTTCATAAAAATATACACACATACAATTTGTTATATTTTTATAATATATTAAAATAATTGATGTATTAATATATATTTTTTTAATAATATAAGAGTATATATTGTTTTGACCAAAATTTAGTTGGGTAAGACCGACCAAATTTTTGTCATTTATCAATTATTATAATTTGTTACATTAATTTTAAATTTTATTATATATTATATATTTTATTAATATTTTTTATATTTTATTTAATACATAATTTAAATTAGTATCCATATAAAAATATATAGATACATTATTTATTGCATTTTAATTATATATATATATATATATATATATGGGGCTGCCTGAGATCTGGCCTATCAAATTTCAGTCGCAAGTCAACAGCTTTTGTGAAATTTTTTGTGAAATTTTTTTATTTTTTACTATTATTTATTGCTTAATAACTGAATTTTTTTATCTTTTTAAAAATTAATAAAAAATCATGTATATATATATGTATGTACGTACGTATATATATATATGTATGTATCATAGCAATCGAAATTTAATGAAAAAATAGTCGAAAATAATTAATACTGTTGTAGTATTTCAAAGTTTGAACTCAACTAACAATAAAAATAAACTCACATATAAGCCAATCCTTCTGCTTATACGTATAATAATGGCTTGGTGTCAGGTAGCACGTCATGTCTTTTCTTTAATCTATTTATTTTTTGTTTTTCTTTAATTCCATACCAATTTGGACTGTCTAATTATTATGGATTGTGAAATCATTATCCTATGTTACTAGACGACTAAGATCAATAAGACATACATTTATTTTCTGGGAAAAAGGAACAAAATATTTATTTATTTGTATGAGGCCATTGCTAGGTAGATTTACTGATCAGTTTACGAACAAAACTTAACTCCTTCCAAGATTAGGGTTTCATCTTCTTCAAATTATGAAGGGTTAATTGGTAGTAAAACTTTCTCTATGATTACGTCAGGATTACATTGACATGATATATATGTGTGTGTGTATATATATATATATATTATACGAGGATAGAAAAAATTAATTAAGAAAAAATAAACTAAAGGAGAGAACATGATTGAGGTAAGATTATTAATCCATTTGAATATCCTCGTGCAAGTCGTGTCCACTGCCGAAGTTCACAAGGGTTGGGAAATGGATCGTTATGGTTATTACTAACGGTATGTTTCGTAGGACATAGTAAAAGAGAAAAGAATATAGAAAATAGATAAGCGATAGTGGGTTAAAAAAATTATTTTTATTTTTTTAAAAAATAATTTGAATATTAAAATAATAATTTAATAAATAAAATAATAATTATAAAAATATAATAGATAGAGTACAACTATATAAAAAGAATCGTCTACTTTGGCATATTAGCATTGATCCGATCAGGATTAGTTAATTTAAGATTTTTTTAATTATTTCTGTTATATATAAATTTTGTCAAAGTATTTTTGGATAGAATATGAGGAGGTACATTTTGGTACAATACGATAGGACCCCCGTCGTGCAATAATCCAAGGACACGTGGCTAAGTTTCTCCCTATCCTTAAAAGATTTTCCATTTTATAAATGAAACACGAGTCGGGTTGGGCTGCTGCGTTGGATAACGAAGATAATGCCTAGGGTATCACCCATTGACTACAACAGAAAACTCCATCGTTCTTTTTATTTTATTGCCACTCTTTAATTGTAATTTGAATTATTGTCCTCACGGATCTGTACCTGACGTTGGAGGGAGGCAGAATCATAACATCATAACATATAATAGTATGTTAAATTTAGATACAAATTTTTATATTCTCTGTTATAACATTTTTAAAATAATTTTAAATTTTAATAATTTTTTAATATAAATATTTGTAATTTAAAATCTTTAATTATAATTTTCTTAACTTAATATAACATTTTGTAACTTTATTATTAAAATTAAAGTTAGAAAATACAGCTTCTTATATCTTTATCATATATATTTTTAAATTAAAACACATAACAAGTTTATAGTTTTTCAATAATAATATAAGGAATATATGATAAAAAATTATATACTTATTATATTTTAATTAACAAAATATGATAATAAATACATAAAGAAATATATATAAGTGTTTTATTATTATTAAGTTGTTTAATAAATATTATATATATATAATATAAAATACTTTTAAAAAAATCCATCATAAAATGTTAGGTTATAACAGCAGGTACATTTTATCCTATTATTAAAATACCTTATAATATCTTTTTTTTGGGCTACCTAATGCATTAAATATCAAATATTAAATATAATAATAATATTTCCAATCCAAACACCCAGTTGAAGCACCTAAATGCCCAAACCCAGATAACGTACGTGGAATCGTGGATGGTACAGATGCATGTAACGAAGACGCAATTTGTTAAGTCTCACGTCGACTAGAAGTTGGCTTAGAGCACTCCTTATAAAATTTGTGATAAACTTTATTTTATGAGTTAACTTTTGAAATTAAGTTAAATCTAAATTTTGATTGTAATATTGTATTAGAACTTTGGTTCGATGTTGGAGATACTTGCAAATATTTAGTCTTACAAACTTCACGTTTTAAATGTCTAGTTTTAAGCGTGAGGAGAATGTGTTAAGTCCCACGTCAGTTAAGAGTTTGGCCAAAATATTATTTATAAGGCTTGTGATGAACTTCATATCCTATGAGCTAACTTTTAAGATTAAATTAGGCTTAGACTTGATTGTAATACAATTGACGCTTCTCCAATTGAGACGATCGGCTTTTTGAATTTGTGACGTAAAACATCTTAACCCTATCGCAGCACATAAATGGAAATCACCTTTAATTTTTTTTTTTAAAAAAGCAGCGATATGCATATTTGTTTCTGAAGCTCTGGATAAGTATCTAGGGATATGAATTTCCTATAAACAAAAGAAAACAAAAGTTGCCACTAAATACAAATATTCTCATCCAATCCAATATGAATAATTTGTCAATATGTGGTTTTTTTTTTTATGTTTGTTTTAAAAATGTTAAATCAAGTTCATATAGCTTATTCGAACATCAGCGCAGAAAGAGAAAATTAAAGTGATAACACTTCTAGAGAAGTTTTATACCCGTTAATTAATTAATGTTCAAAATGTGCTTTAATTAATGATGATCGATCTAATCTAAGTACTTGTTAAGCTTCAGATCCCAATTATTATAAAATTGCATAATCTCACCATGTAGCATATATGAATATATTAATTAACTCTTACTGGCCTCTGCTTCAAAATGTGAATATATTAGATGTGCTCCCTCTATTGGAATGGTAAGCACCAAAATACTTGGTTGGTCATATAGGTGAGTGTTCAAAAATTTGATTTGCTTCTGTTTTGGATCAAATTAAATTGAATAAGTTGATTTTGTAGAACGAAATACTTATTTGATTTTCAGTGATAGTTACTATAATTTTGGTTTAGTTGATTTGATTTATGTCAAATTTTTGAAGTGATTCATTTTTTTTATTATTTAGATATTTATTATATATATACAAGTTGTTAATTAAATATAAAATTATTTAATTAATAGTACTAAGTGAACTCTAAATTTAATAAATAATAAATAAGTACATTATAAATTAATTAGTCTAATTTAGTCTGATTTTATTCGATGAAACCAAACTAAAAACTAAATCTATCAAATCAGTTTTGATATGTAAAAAATGAACTTAAACTTACCTATTGTTTAATTTGTTCAATTTTAATTGATTCAGTTCAATTTAGTATAATTCAATTATTTTAGTTTGATTTTAAATGCCTCTAAATAAAAATCCAATATTGTCCAAAGAAAGAAAGTATACATGTGGTGAACACTGAATTCATGTCTTTATATAGACTATCTACAGACATGTGCTTCTCCTTCTTCTTACCTCTTTCTCTATTTTTCTTTTTAATAACTTTCTCCTTAATATAGAGCTTGCTAGTTTCACCTTCTTCTTTTTTCTTTTTCTTTTTTTTCCTTCTTTCTTCTTCGCCACACCCCCTTCTTTCAAGTAAATTATACCTTAATAAGTTGAAGTAAATTATACGTACTTGTTTCTATAGCCTCCTTTGTCACTGAAGTTTATCTTAGTCTACACTTGCTTGGTCCCTTATCTGTCATTTATTGTGAGTATACTCATCATTAATTGATTTTATACAGAGATGATTATTTTTTCCTTCAAAAGTTTATCTATCGCTTCTAGGGGCTGTAATGCACAATTTTAATTATGTGAAGAGAAAAAGAAAAGGGGGAGGGGGGAAGCTAACATGGCATTTAATATTCTCACATTAATGTTTAATAGGGTATATCATACTCTGTTGAATTTTTAACCATAGGTATATAACGGGATTAACTTGATAATAGTTTCTTTTGTAAAACTATTTTGAGCATAAATATTTATAAAGAATCACATTAAGAACATCCTCATATTAGAGGGAGCAACATGTGATTTTAGTCTAAAAATTGTGAATATGAATTATTATGGTAAAGTCTACATTTTATTTTTTAACTCTACAATAGGTAGGGATGGAACTAGAAAAAATTGTAAATGGAGTGAAAATTTATACTTAGTATAAATGTTAATAATTACTAAAAAAAATACAACTTTAAATATATAATAATAAAAATTTACTAAATTAAAAAACATTGATACATAATAAACAACAAAATCACAAAAATATAATAACATCAAAATAAATATAAATGCTTAATTAAAAATGACATAATATGTATTAGTTATTAGGATCATATTCTTTGATTTTTAATTAAATAGAATTATCTATAATCTTCTCTATAATAAAATTATTTATAATATCTTTTTTAAATATAAACAATTAAATTATTATAAGAAATTCATCTTCCATTTTATTTCAAAGTCTTATTTTTATAGTGAATAAAAACATGGTTAGAAAAAAAAATTTGTGAAAGAGTAAGAATTAAAGAGTGAAAAGTATATTATTAATAATTTTCAGAGAATAAAGATAAAAATCTTTGTTGAAGAAATTTTAATATATTTAATTTGTTTTATAAAATTTACTATTATAATCATTGTAAGAAACAATTATATTTTTAAAAGTATGTATTCAAGACTTTAAAATATTTAAGGAAAAAATAAAAAAAATTTAAAAATAGTATTATAATACATATAAAAAAATTTTATGAGTGTGACTACTCCTAAATTGCAATATGTAGTCCACCCGACACAACTAGGTTTCAATTTTTGTCCCCCAACTATTTTCTTCCAATTTTGATCTTATTTGCCATGAAGGACCATAAATTTGGCTACTATGTCCACGTAGAACTCTATTGTTAGTAATGTTAACAATCTAGCAAAGGGAATAAACTGAATCAATCAGTGAAGATAGAGAAAAAAAATTCCAGTGAAAGATAATTGAAGAACAAAGTTAAAACTTGATACAAAATTGAGAAACATAAATTAGACTTTAGCCTAAATTTTCATTTGTTAAGACGGAATTGATTTTTTTTTTTCTAATTAAAAGTTAGGCTGTCCAACATTTAGGTATATATGACGGAAACTTTTTTCACTTTATTTTTTATTTAAAAGTTAAAATTTTCACTTTATTAAAAGGTTACTTTTTTCATTTTATTAATATTAAACTCTAACGCGATACTATAATTTTTTAATATGATAATAAAAATAATTAAATATTTATTATTTTGAAAGGGATGTCTATTATGTATAAAATTAATTTTATTAACCCAACTGTTTATTGAGAGAACATTGAACCTAACTATTGAAATAAAAGAAATATAAAATATAATTTAACTATATTTCAAGGATGTGTATAATTAAGGGTGGGGGGAAAAATGGGGATGCAAACATTTTCTACCTGGATCTCCTGTTGGAGCGTTGAGGGAGGGTGAGTGAATCGAGCTACGTTGGAAGATGCACTACTGGGTTCGAGCAATATCTTCCGATTTTGCTGGAAATCCACCCCAGTCTCGCAGGTCACAATACCTGTCTTTAATTTGTCTGTAATGTTTTTGTAATCTTACTTGAACTCAATTTCGATCAATCATTCTCAGTGGTCATTCTGCTGTTAATATCGGGAAATCGAAGGTCGTCGTGTTCGGCGGCCTAGTGGATAGGAAGTTTCTGAGCGACATCGTTGTCTATGACGCTGGTACTATTTTTTTTTTCCCCTTCTTCATTCTGTTTAATTTTTCATTCTTTGTCGATTACGTCAAGTATAAGTGAACTTTTGCATCGATTCAAAGGGTTTAAAGATTGGATAACGCATTTGTGCATTTCCGGTTTTACCCCCTCTGATTAATGGATTCCACAATTATTGAGCACGCTAAATTTGCAGAATAAGTTACTTTGGTAAGTAATTTTGCTGATAATTATTATTTAAAAAACTATAAGATTTATTGGCTATAGCAAAATTTTGGGATGTTGGTTAGGTCTTTAGCAACTATGCATGCATTTTAGATTTTTGGTTTGTTAAGAAAGAGAGGGAAAAAAAGAAAAAAGGAAAAAAGGATGGAGGCTAAAAAGTCCTCCCTCAAAAACAAAAGGGAAAAGGAAAACTAGGAATTACAAGGAATTGGGACAAAGAATATTTTCAAGGTTAAGAACCAGGGTTATACCTGATCTCAACCTTGTTTAAAG
Source organism: Erythrophleum ivorense (assembly GCA_026724425.1). Classification (NCBI taxonomy): domain Eukaryota; kingdom Viridiplantae; phylum Streptophyta; class Magnoliopsida; order Fabales; family Fabaceae; genus Erythrophleum; species Erythrophleum ivorense. The sequence continues at coordinate 215,149 of JAIUCV010000822.1, read as the reverse complement.
AGCAGACTGCAACAAATCAGGCGGTTCCTTATCATGAAGGTTCCTGAAGCAAAAAGATGAAGTTTCAAAAAATAGTAAACCTTTGAAATTATAGAACCTGTTATTGGAAATGTGATGCATAGACATAGATGAAAAAGAGGCACTAGAGAATGATTTGTGCCAAAGTAGAAAACCCTTTCAAAACCAGATGTAGGAGCCCTCACGGGCCTCACCTTCCTTTAAACAAATCAAGTGTAGGAGAAAGTGATATGTCTGAGAAATATCCTAGAGTTCCTTGTTTTAATTTCTAAGATATGTCCACTCCTACTGATCTCAAAGTAGTGCTATTGCTGAACCAGTCCATAAGCTTTCTCCTTAGCCCCTCACTCCAGACCATTCATATAAAATTATACTGTTTCACATTTCCACCACTTTGATCCAGGGCAAAAGTTCCTGAAAGTTTGATCTTTATAAAGTTCTATGATCTCATGACCAAGAACTTTTAATGTCTGATCTGAGTTCCACATAAATGAGATAAAGATATTCCTTGGTTTTCCTCTAGATTCCTTAGTACTAGTAAAAACCAATGTCCATCCATCAGATTGATCATCAGATAACTGATAGCTCATACTGGGTGAAGTATGTTGGATAACCATTCTTTATATGGTTCTCTAGCAAAACAGATTAGAGAATATGCATGAGGGATCTGCATTAGTATTTTATTTGAAGTTTATGTAGCTGTCGGTTAAAATGTGAGATTAAAGGTTCTTGTTATTGTTTTGGATTTCTACATTACAGTTTTTAATTTGTTCTAATCTCACCCATCCATGTATTCTTCTCAATGGACAGGAATCTGACATGGCCAACTTAAGTCTTAAACCATTTGTGTAATATAGCAAAGATAATGTAAACTGTACACACATACATAAAAAAAAGTTATTAACTGGGACTCTATTAATAAAGTATGAGAATATATATTTATTATTTATTTTATTATGTAACAATGTAATTATTATTTGGGAATTAGGGAAACTTTGATTTAATTAGGGATTTGAATAAATCCTTTTGGTCTTAGGGTTATGTTAGCTTGTTGGGTCAAGGGTTATCTTTCCTTTAAATATGTGTCTAGTTAGTTATAGTTGTTACCCTTTAATAATTGACACAATGAATTGATCTTTGAATTTAGAGAATTTGTTCCTTTTCTTGTATCCTCTTTCCCATTTTGCATCACCTATGCTTGAAGGTGATTGAGTTAGGTATTGGAAAATTTGTTGACTTCTGCCACATCCTGGTAACCTCCTAGTGTCATCTCATTACTAAAATAAAAAACATGTTATTTAGCAAATGTTGGCTATGTCATCATTTGAGCCATGTTCTAATTGGAGGCAAACACCCTAAAGATTTAGGAAATTACCTGTCAATTTCTTTTAAGTGAATTAGTTTAGGGGTTTTTTAGGAACATAAAGTGGGCCCATTGAAGATTTCCCGATAATTATTGGTTTACATCAGGGGTCAACTTTGAGCCCCAATCTTTTTACTTTAGTTTTAGATGTGTTTACTGAACATATCCAAGAGCCAGTGCCATAATATATACTCTTTGCAGATGATATAATTCTAATTAGAGAGTCGAGAGAAGAAATAAATGAGCAGTTAGAGATGTGAAGACTAACTTTGGAAACATATGAATTTCATTTAAATAGAAGTAAAACAGAGTATATGGAATGTAAGTTTAGCAAGAAGGGCACTAATTTTAACATAGAAGTGAAAATCGAAAAACATATCATATCACAAGTCACTCGGTTTAGGTATCTTGGGTCCATTATACAACAGGATGGGAAAATAAAAGAAGATGTAAAGCATAGGATTCAAGCAGGGTGGTTGAAATGGAGGAATGCTTTGGGTGTTATTATAGATAGAAGAGTACCGTTTAAATTTAATGTAATTTTTATCACACAGCTATAAGATCAGTAATGTTGAATGGGATTGAGTGTTGGGCATTAAAAAGCTAATAGGAGAATAAGGTCAATGTCGCAGACATGAGAATGTTGCGTTGGATGAGTGGATATACCAAACAAGATAGAATGAAAAATGAATATATTAAAGAGAAAGTTGAGATCGCACCTATTGTGGAAAAGATAGTAGAATCGCGTCTTAGATAGTTTGGTTATGTGTGGAGAAGACCTATAAAAGTCCCAATGAGAAGAGTAGATCAGATGGATAGTAGCTCAATAATTAGAGGCAAAAGGAGGTCACGAAAAATTATAAGTAAAATTATTAAAAAAGATTTAGATTTAAACGGATTAACTAAAGACATGATTTATTATAGAACTTTATGGCGTCGTTTGATTCATGTAACCGACCTCACCTAGTGAGAAAAGGCTTATTGTTGTTGTTGTAGTTTAGGGGTTTTTTAGTACTGTGTTATTTGGAAGAATAGTATTGTACTAGTGTGAGTGCCAACTTCTTTCTTCTGTAGATGAGCTATTACCAAGAACCACCAATCTACAAGAAAATGAAGCAGAAAAACTGAAATAAACACTATACATTCTTTGATGTATTCATAAGGGTTTATTTTGTCATGTCATGTTATGTTATTTATATTATTTTTTTCCTGTTGGAGCTGGACACAAGGTGCCTGGCTTCTCGGTTTGAAATACCAGATGAGGCGCATATCTTTGCCAACTAGTCATGTGCCTCTGTTTGAGTACAGAGCAATGAGTTAAGTGCCTCTGCATGCATGTGTTCTCCCCTCCTATACAAGGGATGAAAAGAAAAAGAAGCTGGTAGCAGAATGACAAACAGGGCAGTAATCAACCTAAAAGCTGCTAGACATCAATTTGAAAATGGGAACTTATGTTAATTAACACAAAGAAATTGGCTTTTTGCTCCTTCATCTTCTAATTTTTTGGGTTCAAGGGTTATTTAAACATTTGTAGATGAAAGTGATGATAACTCTGATACTGATGATTTCAGTATGCTGTCATTTTACTTTTTGTTATTAATTTGGGTTACTTCACCTTTTTTTGAGGGGCAAGCAGTGTTGAAGAATTTGCGTTTTTCCACGCTTCTTCTGTCATTTACAGATTTGTCTACTTTCTTCACATAAACAAGCATGCCTTGCACCTCAAGGTGGTAAAGGGAACTTGCACCTCTTGGCGACTTTTCGCCTTACACTACATTTGTACAAGAGGTGTGATAAGTTGTAGAAAAGGTAGAAGAATATGTACCAAAGTTAACATGACAGGCAGTTAAAAAAAAAGGGTGGGTGGGAGTCAAATGATGAAGCAATGTCATGGCTCAAAATTCGGACATTTGAATAGTTTGACAGAAGCTTATTTATTTAATTATTCAGAGGCCAAGCTATGGTTTCAGCCAGAGTGCACAGGAAGTGGGGCCGATGGCCAAGTGGGCCCTAGTCCTCGGGCATTCCATGTTGCAGTTTCCATTGATTGTCACATGTTCATCTTTGGTGGCCGTTCTGCAGGCAAAAGGTTTGTGCAATCAATATGTTTGTCTGGTCTATCTGCATGCTGTTGTTATTTTGCTTTATATTTCCATAAAATTGGCTTCTCATAACAACTCAATTTACAGGTTGGGGGACTTTTGGGTCCTGGATACTGGTATGGAATTTTGCATACTGTTTGAGCATTTCTTTTTTGATAACCTATGGTGCTCTGAGAATATGACATATCAGGCATTAATACTTTTCTGTTTTCCTTTTTCTTGGGTGCTGCCTGGCACTTTGAATAAATGATGTGATTCCAGACATATGGCAGTGGTCTGAACTAACTAGTTTTGGTGACCTCCCTTCACCACGAGATTTTGCTGCAGCTTCAGCAATTGGAAACAGAAAAATTGTTATGTGAGACTTATCATGTTTGAATTGACTCTTTGTCAACTCTGATGTAGGTTTAATCAATATAATGTTTTAAGGTTGATTTAGTGTGATGCAGGTATGGTGGATGGGATGGCAAAAAGTGGTTGTCAGATGTGTATGTCCTGGACACAAGTATTGTCATGAAACTTCTTAAATTTCTCTCTTGAATTATAATTTTGTCTATTATTTGATCAAAACATCTTACAACATGATCTTATTCCTATACTAGTATCACTTGAATGGATGGAGCTCTCAGTTAGTGGAACATTGCCAACCCCAAGATGTGGGCATACAGCCACGATGGTTGAAAAACGATTGCTTGTTTATGGTGGCAGAGGTGAAGTGGCCTAGGTTCTCTTCATTTAGGAACTGAATTGCTTGAATGATTTTTTTCATGAGTTCTTTTTGACACTTAATCTTTACCTAACAACTGCCAGTTTGCCATATTTGTCAAGAGTACTTTATCACGTCATTATTTCCTTATTTTGTTCCACATTTCTCAGCTGTTGCTTCTGCTTATTCTTTGTGAATTTGCTCTGATAGTTAGTGAACTTCAATATCAAAATAGCATATCTTGTACTTAAATGATGGTCAATTTGCATAAATTTCATCACTGATACTATTTTGTTAGTTACTGTAGAAATTCAGGGTTTAATATGGTTTAATATTCCTTTGAACTTATTTTACTAATAACAATTGGTGCATATATAGGAGATAAGAGGGAAAGCCAGGTTCTCACATAATTAAGTGATAAAGCCTATCCAAACAAAATAAAACAAATGGCTAAAACATAGAAAATGAGCCAAACTAAAATGGCCAAGGCATTATCTTATCCTCATTAAAGCAAAACACCTAAGGTGATCTTAAACCCCTAAAGGTGTTATCCAAACTAACTAAAACAAATAAGCTTTAATCAAAACAAATAAAATAACTGAAAACAACTTGACTAAAATAGATACAATTTTCAACACCTCCCCTCAAGTTGAATATTCCCATCTTGGAGTTATTCTTCTAGCATTGCCAGTCGTATTCTCCAAGACCCATTCCTATTTGACTTAGAGTACTAAAAGGCTCGCTGCTTTTTCTATAGTGTTCTGGTCTTTATTTCCAAATAGTTTTTGTAATAAATCCTATTGTTCTTTGGTAACATGATTGGTCTCAATCTGACTTGTTTCTTCATTGTTCACTATTAAATCATGGTTCTCATCTCTTGGTTTTGGCTTCCAATTTGGTGGCTTGCCATGAATTCTCCAACAAGCTTCTCATTTGTGCCATGGTTTGCTACTGTGATCACACCATACCTTGGACTGTTTTTTGGCTGTTTGGTAGGATGTAATGTTAGGTATGTAAAAGAAAAAGAAATAAAAAAGGTAAATGACATAGATGGAAAATAACTCTTGTACCATCACTTTAAAAAAATAATGAAAGGGACAGACACTATTGAATAATGATCAGAAAGGTATAATAGATATTGCAATTAACATTACATTGCATTTTACCTTGCATGAATGAAACCAAACATACCCAGATTCTGTTTATTGTGAGTTTGAAATCACTGGATAATGTTGTGCTTCTTGGGTCAGCCTCCTACTTTCTTCTCTTCTCACCTTCGAAGAAACTTCCCTAAGGGTTGGGAGTGGTTGGATACTCATGATCCTTGTACTTATGGCTTTAAAATTGGAGTTTAGGCCGAGGAGGAATTTGTACACACGTTCTTCTTCAATTATCTTCCTGAAGTTGATTGCATTAGTGGTACATGACCACATATGTGTTTCATACATGCGTAATTGTTGCCAATGGCGCAAGAGAATATTATAATAATGGTTTACTATTAAGTCTCCTTGTTTGAAATCATCGAGAAAGGCTTTGATTTCAAATAGAGCTGCTATGTTGTCCATGGTGGAGTAAGTGTCTTGCATGACATCCCAAATCTCAGCTGCAGTCTTACACAGAAGGATATTCTCAGTAACCTTTGTTGTCATGGAGTTGTATAGCTAAGCCATTATCATGTTGTTCTTGGCTAGCCATACCTAGTACTTCGGGTCATTGATGTTTGACGCAGCCAAGTTTAGTGGGTATACTTATTTTGCTTTACCTTGTATGTACATGAACATACTCTGCAACCATTGTAAGTAATTCTAGCCTGTGAGTTGGTGCTTTGTGACTAGAATAGGTGTAGATTCATTGTTGCTTTGTGCAATTGGAGTGTGAGAGCTTGATTCATTTGAGAAGTCAGCTTTTTCAGTATTCAAGGCCATGTAGTGGCCAATTTGTACTATGGAATTGTTCATAGTGGAATGCTGGCCGACTTTGACCATATGAATGTTTAGGCCACTAGAGGCTTTGATACCATGTAAAAATTTAAGGTTTAATTTTGTTTTAAATTTATTTCATTGAATAGCAATAAGTACATAAATAGGAGATAGGAGGGAGACCCAAGCTCATGTAACTAAGTGCTAAAGCCTATCCCCCAAAAATAAAAATAAAAATAAGAATAAGAATAAAAATAAAAATAAAACAAATGGCTAAAACATAGGAGATAAACCAAACTAAAATGCCTAAGGCATTATCTTCATCAAAATAGAACACCTAAGGTAATCCTAAACACCTAAAGGCATTATCCAAACTAACTAAAACAAATAAACCTTAATCAAAACAAATAAAATAGCTAAAAAATAACTTAATTAAAATAGCTGTAATTTCAACAGTTACAGCCAGGGGGTAAGATTTATCCAATATATGTGTTTGTGTAATTGAGGACCAAGAATTTTAAAGTTCAATATTGAAGTTAACTTTCAAAACACAAGGTTTTATTAGTGAAACAAAGGGATTTCAACTTTGAGCTGTTAAGTTTTTTATAGTCAAAGATGTGCTGCCCTGTTTTTCAGATATCTTGCAATTCACCCCTTTCTTGACAACTCTCAGATGAGAGTCCTAGCATTAAGGGTCATTTGATTTGAAACAAGTCAAATATATTTAATTGTTGCATCTTTATTTCATTTAGGATATCTTCAATCTAAGATGTTATTGGCTGATTTTAGTGGTTTTTCCCAACTATAATAGGAGGAGGTGGATCAATTATGGGTGATTTATGGGCTTTGAAGGGCCTTATTGAAGAAGGTTTGTGTTTTTCCCCTGTGTTTTATATCCGTCATGCATGCTGCTGTTTGTTCAGTTACTGGTTGCAAGTTGCAGTGTGAGATCTCTTATACCTCTGCTTTGTGATGAGTGATAAATCTGCCCTTCTAGAGATTTTTTCATTTTTGTTGTGGCAATCTTCCATTTCTTTAGATGCATATACAGCTTTTCAAGTCTATGGCAATACATGATATCAGTTTTCTTCTTTTCTCTTCAAAGACAAGTGAACCGGGCATATATAGTCCCTTTTTTTTTTGTTTGGGGGGGGGGGGGGGGGAGGGGGAAGGGAGAGAGTAGGCATTGAGTGGACATTTTGCTTACTCTTCCATATTCTGACCGCTTAGGTTTGATTTGACTACACAATGACAAGACAGTGAGGCCTTCTGTAATATTTGCCTCAGATACAGACAATCTTTTGTATTTATTTCTCAATGTCCTATGATGAATGATCATCTGTGATTTTGTGCGCAATATTTAGCTCTGGCTGCTACTTTAATCAGTTAGAGTTTATACTAATTGTTTGTATGTCTTGTGGAAGGAAGAGATTGAAGCACCTGGGTGGACTCAATTAAAGCTTCCAGGTCATGCTCCTTCTCCCCGATGTGGTCATACAGTTACATCTGGAGGACACTACGTAACCAAAATCTCCACAATCCTTCTCTTTTTAGTTTACTTTGGCTGTTAATTGCTTTGACTTTTGAACTTAGAATTTTATGTTGTTCCAACATTTTCATGTAGTAGAATGATGAAAATGATATGCACTATTGTGAAGGAGCTTTGCTAGCGCAGTAGCTCCATTGACCAATAAGCTTGTTGATCGTGGTGACAGATTGTTATGTGATTGAAGAATGGGGGGGATGATGTATAGGGTTGCTTTTTGTGGTGGTGGGGCGGTATTGATTATATGTGCTCTTACTTCCAAGATTTCTTTAGGGTTTGGTTTCCCCTTACTGTGTTTCATGTCTTTCTTAACTTTATTTCTTGGTTTCTTTATTATTTTTCCTTTGTTCCAGTTCACGACTATGCTCAATTATGCATCTTATAGACTTTTACATATTAATAAGTAGTTTATATTTATCAATAGGTATCAACTGATAATGGAGAATGGGAAAAGAATAAGAAAGTTATTATTAATTATTTGTAAATTATGGATTAAAAATAAATATAAGAACTAATATTTTATTAGGGTTAGGATTAGAAACTAATATTTAAATTACTTTGGTTTATTAGTTATTTTGTTATCCTTAATTATCTTTTTGTTAGGATTATACTTTGATATTATCTTTATTTTAGATTATTAAGAGTTATTTCTTAAATTTTATATAAAGCCCTTAATAATAAGGATTAAACAACTTCTGATTGATTATTAATAAAATTATCTGAATTTATTAGTTTTATCTTTCCCTCCCTTCTTCTCTTATCCTTTATTTTATTTCTACATCTCCCCTTTTTATTCTGTATCCCCCTCCTTCTTCTCCTCTCTCATCTATTATTTCTTATTTTACATCAATTTTGATATCTGAGCCAAACCGCTTTCTTGTTGCCTTCAACCACCAAAAAAGGAAAAACGTTATCATCAAGTGCGTGTGAACAATTTTTTTTCATCTCTTTCAACCTCAAATTTCAAAATTCATTATTTGGAAGTATCATGGGGGGTAATACCATTAATTTTGATTTTCTAAACTGCTATGCTAAGGTCTACAATAGAACAAAATATCCAAACTATCCAAACTAGTGTGGATAACTTAAAAAAAATGTAGACTATCATTTTGATAAACTTAGGAATGCCATAAGTCAACTTTGTATACAAATTATTGGCAAAAATTTAGAAGAACTAAAGACGAAGGAAGAATGTCTTCAGGAACCCAGAGTATTGGAAGGAGATATCTTAATCGAGTCCGATGTTATTATTGTGGAACCTCTTGATTACCCATTAGACATTGATAATGATAGTTCCATCATAGGGTTTGCAGAACAATTGGAAGTAAATTTGGGATGTGAAGAAATTACTTTGACCAACAGTTTGAAGTTCAACTGCAAATTATAAAATGTTGTGTTCAAATTCGATCAGTTCAACTGCTTTATCCGATTGAGTTTGTCATTCCAAATGCATTGTTGAATCTAAAACTGTCTTGGCTACCATATCTTAAAAGTAGTGGTGTTCTTTCTACTTAAAACTCCTAGACGGATTATATTAATGATTCTTTATTTCGAAACTCGAGGTCAAGTTTTCTCCAACTAGGGAAGAGTAATGGAGAGTGGGAAAAGAATAAGAAAGCTATTATTAATTATTTGTAAATTATGAATTAAATATAAATATAATAACTAATATTTTATTAGAATTAGGATTGGAAATTAATATTTAAATTATTTTGTTTTATTAGTTACTTTGTTATCCTTAATTATCTTTTTGTTAGATTTTAATAGTTATTTTTTTGTTAAGATTATAATTTAATATTATCTTTATTTTAAATTATTAAGAGTTATCTCTTGGGGCTCTATATAACGCCCTTAATAGTTAAGGTTAAACAACTTCTAGTTGACTGTTAATAAAATTATCTGAATTTATTAGTTGTATCTCTCCCTCTCTTCTTCTCCTTCCGTTTATTTTCTCTCTACATCTCCCTCTATTCTGTATCCCCTTCCTTCTCCTCCTCTCTCTCCTCTGTTATTTCTTGTCCTACATCAGCTGGAATTTTGAATATCAATATTTGATCTATGATTGTAAAAATAAAAAACTGCACATACATTGCATAACAGTTGTTGTTGCTGTCTTCAAATTATCACTGATATTGTGGTGTTTTATTCCCCCCTTTAATTCTTGTTTATGCTGAAGATTTAATACTATTAGCAATTTAACTTGCAATCTTATCATTTATTTGTTTATTTTATTTTATTTGTGGGAGGGGTGTTGCAGCTGTTGATGTTTGGAGGGCATGGTACTGGTGGGTGGTTGAGTCGATATGATATCTATTATAATGATTGCATTATTTTAGACAGAGGTAAGGTGAGAACTAACTTACTATATTTCTAGTTTCTCCTTGGTGCTCTTTAATCTGCTTATGGTTATTTTGAGGGAGTTTCTATTTCATATGTGCAGAGGGATTGGAGAGCTTTACTCCATTGTTGAGTCTGTTTGTTTTTCTCCCTTTTCTTTTCTCTTTGTTTTTTATTTGGAGGATACCTTATCTTACCTCATATTTGTATTTCCACTCTTTTCTTCAATGAAATTTCTACTTTTATTTTAGAAAAAAAAAGGAAGCAGATGCATTTATCATAATTAATATGTTAAGAACCATTAAAATGGTTCTGCCTAAGTAACTTCGTTCAACTTAAAGCTGATTTCCTTATAATATGTGGTGTGGTTGCGCATGCATTACTCATAAACAAAATTCAGTTTGGGAGATTGCTAAATGTTTTATCTTGATGTAGAGAAATCGATGACCTAAATCAGCTGCATGGGGAGTGTTTTGCTTATTTGCAGCTGTTAAAAAATTTAGAGATTCTTGACTTAGAAACTTATGATTGTTAGTGACAGTTAATGTTCATTTAAAACAGAAAATTTCTACCTTCTGATCTCATATGAGGTTTAGGATTCTTCAGCTTTATTAGATAAATTGTGTTATTTATTTCATGCAAATTTTATAGTTTCCTTCTAACTCTTGTAGCAATACTATAGAGATATGGGGAGAAATGAATAATGTTGGAAATTACCATTAATTTTAATTAGTTATTTTATTCGTTTTATTTTAGTTCAGGCTTATTTGTTTTTAGTTAGTTTTTTATAACATTTTTATACATTTTGGATTAGCTTAAGTGTTTTGTTTTGATTAGGATAAAATTAGTCTTTAAATTTTTGTTTTAATTAGGATAGAGTTATTGTATTTTGATTAGAATAAAGTTATCTTTTTTTTTTTTTTTTTTTTCCTTTTGAGTGTTACGTCTTTTAGTTGGAGTATGAGTCTAATATCTTTTTTATCATCTATAAATATAATGTTGCTTCCATCCAATAAAATAAGTTTAGAGTAAAATTAAACCCTGAATTTTTATATTGTATTAGAGCCCTAAGAGGTCTAACCTATTTTGAATGGCCAAGTTCAGACAACACGAAGCATAACCAAGTTTGGCCAATAGGAGGCACAAAAACACACTATTCTAGAGCTCTTTCTTCATCTTCTTTTCAATAGAAACATCCAAAATTTAGAATCACCATTTTGTTATCATGGGAGACACCACAGGCTCCATCATTGTCATAAGAAGGCCCCAATAGGCCAAATTCCAAAATCCGACAACCAATCACCCCTTCACGTGCCATTAAAAAAAAAAATTATATATATATATATATATATATATATCATACCTTGGTAGTTAGTATAAAAAATTATACGTTGGTGGTTAGTGTGAAAAACCGTACGTAGAGTGTCTAGCATGAAAAACATACGTGATGGTTAGCATGAAAAAACTATACATTGGTGATTAGCATAAAAAAATTATAAATTGGAAATTGGTGGTTAGCATAAAAAAATTATACGTTGATGATTAGCATGAGAAAACTATATGTTGATGGCTAGCAAAAACTAAGATCTCTGCCTCATTAAAAAAGCTATGGAGAGAATGTTCAAAATAAAGACTCTTGCTGCAAAGCGAGAGGAAGAAGAAGACAGAGTCAGAAACCAAAATTAAAAAATGAGAATGAAAATATTTTTCAAACAACCTTCAAATGCCGAGATAGAAGAAGATTGACAATGTTAGAAGATTAGCCCCGAGTCAGAATATCAAGCTTGAGGGGGAGTGTTGGAAATTACCACTAATTTTAATTAAGTTATTTTATTTGTTTTATTTTAATAAAGGCTTATTTGTTTTTAGTTAGTTTTGGATAACTTTTTTATACATTTAAGCTTAGTTTAAGCGTTTTGTTTTGATTAGGATAAGATTAGTTTAAATTTTTTATTTTAATTAGGATAGAGCTATTCTATTTTGATTTGAATAAAGTTATCTTATTTATTTATTTATTTTTTTAAGTTATGTCTTTTAGTTGGATTAGGAGTCTACTCTCTTTTCTATCGCTTATAAATGTAATGTTGCTTTCATTTAATAAGATAAGTTTAGAGGAAAATTAAACTCTGAATTTCTAGAAATAGATTTCTTGTTTGTTTAACCAGAATATCCTAACGTTGTGTGCACCATGAATCACCAATTATTGGCTAGTTACACATGTTATGCCTTATTGCCCTTGGCATCTTGATGATACTCCACGAAACATTTTGTTCATAGGTTCCATGAAAGTAATATCTATTTTGAATTAGGATTAGTTACCTTATCTTGAAAAGAAGCAACTGAGCAAATGCAGCACAATGTCCTTGAATGAAAAATGTAATATACTGCTGATGTTAAAATCTGTTTCACTTGTTCTGAAGAGGCAGATTTGTCAGGTCTGGTTTTCTGATGCATATTTGGCAGAAATTGTATGTACTCACCTTCATTATGATAACATTATGACATAGATACACACAAAATTAAGGTTCTACTGAGTGAGAGTAGCCAATAATGGAATTGTAACCAGTTACATTATGTTAATTTAGTTTGTTGTCTGTCACATACAGTTTCAGCACAGTGGAAGCGCTTACCTACAGGCAATGAACCCCCTCCTGCTCGAGCATATCATTCCATGACAGTTATTGGTTCACAGTATCTGTTGTTTGGTGGCTTTGACGGAAAATCAACATATGGTGATATATGGTGGCTGGTTCCACAAGGTGAATATTGTAATTTCTGGTTCTAAATATTTATATATCTTTATTTATAGTTAAATTGCCATTTTGCTTCAGGTTTTTCTCTGATATATCTGAAAAAAGCAGATGTTTGATTAACTTTCTTCTTTGTTCAACCTCTTTTCAATAAAGTCCTTGGCATTCTTATGATTTCTTCTTGGACAAATTTCTGCCAAACAATTATCTAGTTCTGTTTGAAATATGTTGTTCTCTCTATGTAGAGGACATGACACATCTTATGCTCAGTTAAACTTGCTGGGAGTATTTGAATTTGCTTGAAGGAATGTTATACTCTTGGAATTCTCTTATTTGTCTTTTGCTTTAATTTAAATTTACTCAAATGGGAGTAGTCTTCTTACTGATAATGTAGTTGTGTTTGTGAATGTGATTACTATCTTGTTAATAGAGAATATTATTGATAAATAGCTAAAACCATTGTTTCTTTCAAGATAAAAGAGGAAATTGTATTACAGAGAGATGAATGTACAAATTGTTGGAGGACAAGAAATCCTCAAACCAGATAAAACAAAGTAGCTCGAAACAGAACGAAGTGAACAAAATCCTATAAAATTAATTATAGAAGAGCTGTCCAATCTCTTTGCATATCAAAAATAGCAAAAAACTTTTCAAGATAGTTATTTGAGAAGTGTTAGAAGTAAGGAATTCTGAATTGGATTTGGAGCCTGAAACTTCCCTTAGCTGTAATGATTTGTTTTCATGCAAAACAAACTTGTTCTCTGCATATTCTCCATTAATAAATAATTATAAACAGAAATTTCACATCCTAAACTCTCACTTTTCTGCCTGTTCCTCAGAGGACCCAATTGCTAAGAGATTAGATGCATCTCCACCAAATAATATTCCTGAAAGTAAGGATGCTGCATCAGCAAATGATGATTTTCAATCTTCATTCAAGGTATCAGTTCAACATGTTTTCATTCCACCCATCTCCAGGTCTACTCTTGTTATTCTGTTCGCAAATGATAACAAAACTTTACAGCTGTTTTATATTGAAAAAAGAATTTATTGAAGAGAGGAGAAGAGAAATAAAAAAGCGAGGGGACAAGGAGTCCTCCCAAAGCAAAGAAAAAATTACAGACTCATTAGCTTAAAAGACTTGTCAAATCCCTTGTGTAAATCCACAAGGAAACCTCCCCTTGGAAAAAAAAAAAAACATTGGCTGAGGCCCACAGAGAGGCCAAGGAAATAACCCGCATATCAGATATGTAGGAAGAAAATTTTGATTGAACACGCTCATGTTCCTTTCTAACCAAAGACACCACAAACCAGCCAGGACAGCACACTGCCATTTATGCTCCTTCTTCTGGATAAAACCAGTCTACTTGATGGTTTAAAAAACCTGCAGATTAGCTGGACACACCCAATCCGCATGAAAAATTCTAAACAACCTATTCCAAATTTGCTAAGCGCTTCACAATGCAAGAACATATGATTATTTGTTTCTGAATCCCAAAAACACATCACACAAACATCTGGAGAAATAGCCATTTTGGGCCTTAAGTTTGAAGCAAATCATTTGTATTAATTCTATTAAGTACTGCAGTCCAAACAAAGGCCTTTACCTTTGAGGGAATCTTGGATTTTAAGAAAGATTCAAATAAAAAATTTACAGAAGGAAGAACAAGAATAAGGAGCTGGAGAATCCAAATTCCAAATCCTCCTATCGTACAAAGTAGAAGCACAAAAAGAGAGCAGGAATTTCCAACAACAATCTTATTTAGATTTCTAGAGAAGTGAAAATTCCATGAGAAATCATTACTTTAAATGATTAGAAAATCAGAAATTGGAGCATTGTGCAAAGTAGATAACTGATAAAGATGAATTCCCAATCCAGTGGTCCTTTCAAAATTGAAAGCAAGAACCATCTCCGACTCAAGTAGTAGTCAAAGGTAAAAAAGAAAGATATACCTGAGAGATAGCCTTCCCAGGGCTTGCAAGTAGCATCAATCCCGCTGTTTGCAGCCCAACCATTCTGATGAACACCATATTTGCTCCTTATCACCCTATGCCATAAAGAATTAGGTTTCAAAGGAAACTGCTAAAGCCGCTTAGCCGCTAGGGAGATGTTTTTAGACAAAAATTACCAAGACCCAGCCTTCCATCCTCCTTGGATCTACAGCACACTTCCCAATTGACCAAGTGATCTTTTTTAGTCTCACCACTACCCCTAGACCACAAGAAATCCCACATAATCTTCATCCTAATGGCAACCCTAATTGTAATCTTAAATAGGTCTTAGTTCCTTTTTCTCAAGATTGAAATTCTCTTTGCAAATAGCATATTGCAACCTGGATTTGTTAGTTGTTACCTAAGTGTCTACATTTACATATATCAAGTCAAAGCATATCACATGTACTCTATATACAGTTGACGTTTGGATTTAACCTAGATGTCACATTATTCATATCATTTCATTTTTTTAGTAGGAAAAAGAATTTATTGAAGAGAAGATAAGAGCAATAGAAGAATGAGAAAACTTTTCATTTTTCTTTTGTCACTGGGTATTCCTTGTAATTTAAGATAATTCAAAAACCCATTAAGTAAGTAAGTTAGCAGGTAGTATAATAATTTTTTCATTCTAATCAGGTGGAGAATTGTTTCCAATGCTCACTGACATTGAAAATTAGAGATATCTATTGTTCTTTTTTTTCCCAAGTAGAAAGAAAAGTACTATTTCACTTGACCATTGAAAGTTCAAAATCTTTGTTATATTTGAATCATTTTTTATTATTTGTATAGTGTTTATGTTGCTATCAATTCATCTGAAGGTGTCGTGTTTTATATATTTCATTATGTAAATAAAAAAAATAATTATGTTGAGTTGATTGTTGGTGATTATTTTAATGTTGTAAGTTCATTTGATTACTTGAGAACATTATTTATAAATAAATTTTCTTGCGGATATTATTCAATATCATAGCTTTATTATTTTATAATCCTTGAATGCTTTTAAAAGATTGACTATCTTATGTGTAATTAAACCTCTTTGACGGTAATATTTTCCTATAGAAGATCATTTAATATGTCAATCCAAAGGACTCGTTCAGTGTATGGACCTGATATCTTCATACAATCTATGTTATAAAGTATGAGAAAGAGATCAGCCTGACTAAATCAACTGCTTAAAATTGATGAAGATTCCTGATAAATGTGTTCTCATGGGAGTTCATTAATATCTTCTTCAAGTTCTCATTAATGAGATTATATGGAGAAAATATATCTCAATTGTGAATCAACCCATGTTCCTGTTATTTGAAGTTGGAAACTCTACCTCTTCTTTCAGGCTTCATCCTTATGATCAGAAATTTCATGCATGTATAGGCAAAGTCTGGACATGTCCTATTATGTATCCCTTTAGGCTCTGTTTGGTTCACAGCAATGTGAATGTAATCTTTTTACATAACTTGTGTAATGTCTATCGTACTTTTATATTTATTATTTTATCTATCAAATCACCTTTCTAAAAGTAAGGGTAAAATAGTCATTTCTTATCTCATCTATTCCCATCTATCCATATTTTACATTCCCTTCACCATTACACCCTCCAACCAAATAGAACATTATATTATCATGGTTCATCTTTTTGGCTTTACTAGTTCACTGCTGGTACTTTTGTCAGGAAAGTCAAACAGAGAAATCTCTTGTCTCAGAATTGCAAAAAAGATTGCAGATATCAGTTTTGCTGTCCAGTTCTAGGCTTCCCATTGTGGATGAGCTGGAAGATAAAGAACTGCTTGAATTAGCATCAACTTTAGCTGGAGAACAAGTTTCTGGCAATTTACAGGTGACATGCAGTTTTCATACATACCTGCTGTGTTATGGTACTAATTCTGATTGAGATTATATTCTTGCACACCCC
The DNA here is from genome assembly GCA_026724425.1 of Erythrophleum ivorense. Lineage (NCBI taxonomy): Eukaryota > Viridiplantae > Streptophyta > Magnoliopsida > Fabales > Fabaceae > Erythrophleum > Erythrophleum ivorense. Next base: position 198,504 of record JAIUCV010000822.1, on the reverse strand, counting down.
CCCCCCCCCCCCAAAAAAAAAAGGCAGTTGAAGCACTTCGTGAACACTGGAAGAAGTCTGAGCCTAATTTGGTTAAACTTATGGAGCTTGGACCCTTGCTTCGGGATTATCAACGTCTGATTTACCGACACCATCTGTAAGGGTTACAGCCTTGTACCCTTCACTCCCCCCCCCCCTTTATCTCTCTGTTTAATTTTAACATGGATCATACAGGTTGCAACATTTGTTTCAAAATGCAAAGCTTGAAGAACTTTATTTTGTCAACAAACTCAGTTCTTGATGGCTTTTAGTTGTGCATGCATGTTTCGGTATTATTGTTTTTCCTTTGAGTACTAATTTACCTATACGTCTATCTCATACAATTCGATGTCACCATTCTACTTGTTTGATTTTGCAAACTGATACTTTTCCATGAAGGTTGCTTGGTAGCATTTACTTAAATTCATGAATTATTGATTATTGGCAACCTTTGTTCACTCAGCTGATCTTTTTCGAGTGAAACATGGATATCTAAGTAGGAGGTTATGGTAGCAGCCAATAGAGTAAAAAGCAGAAGCCATGTCATCTTGTAATATCTCTATTTGAACTAATTGATAATTGAGGTGATAGATGACTTAACTATTCGATCATATTTGGGTGAAGTCGTTGGTTGTTTATGGATTTAAACTGTGTAGGTTGGCACCTGGAGCCAAGATATCTCACTGCAACTGTATAATAATTGCTTCTAATTGAAGGAGTTTGTAGCACATAATTTGATAGGCCTGGTCGATTTGAAGCTGTAATATGGTAAATAGTGTTAATTTTATCAAGAATGAGGTCATCTACGCCTCCACTCTCCAGCAATGCATTGGATTTATGAAGACGAAATGTTAATTTTTGCATATCTGACCTAAAAGAAGGAGACCTTATATGACAAGTAAAAGGAATGGTAAACATGATTGTCGGAGTTTGCTAGAGGTCAAATGCTTCCTAAGGCATGGGAATCTTTTTCTTTTTTAATTAAATTGGATAGGAGATTTGACATTTTATTCAAATATTGTTCTTAATCTTGTTGGCATCCCCTTCATGGTCACCATCTAATTAAACTCCCCAGTAACTTATCATTGTTTTTAAATGTGAAATTCTCATCTAAGAAATTGGAATGAGTCTTACAACATTCTTCTGGTCATCCTTTATTCTAGGATCTTAATCTTGCCTTTTCAATTTCTTTAAATTTTTTCTTCTATAAACAAACCTGCAGTGCTTACAAGGAATTCTATCTCAAGTGAACTTAATTTATATCAGTAAATTATTTTGATGTCCGTAAAGCATTTAACTGCATGTCTTATGCGATGAAGTTTGAAGTAAGATACTTTTGTTCACTTATTACAAATTCTCTAATTCAGTCTATGGATGTTTTGCTTTTACTTTTAACTTGATTTATTGATGCTTACTTTTTTCTTATGTTGCTAATGGTTGTAACTTCAATAGAGAAAGCAGTGGATCAAATCTACAGCCTGGGTTAGACGGACGTATGATTTATCAATTTTATCATGTCAAAGATGTTTCTCAGGTATGTTTTTGAGGTTATGGTCATTTCTTCTTTTACTTGATCTTTTGTTTTCCCAGTGCCATCTTTTTCTTTTCAAAATGTAGAAAACTTAGTTTCGTTCTGTTTCATAAGTAATATGTTGAATTTCTATTGGAAAAAAAAAGGTAGTATGCTGATTACCTTTTGAAAAATCATTGATACTATCTGATAATTGCTATTTCTTGATGAAACTAAAGAATGGTTATGTTCTCAGGTATTACAGTCTCCCAATACATCACAAACTGATTGTTTTGTTAAAATTAAATTCAGTGGTAGACCTTGATTTTTAATTGATTGCCATTCGTTTGGTCAACTATCATTATTTGCAATGTTATAAATTAATGGTAATATTTGCTTAGTGGTTGCTCTGTCAATCACTGCCACTCTCATTCTCCTAATTAATTTAAACTTGAGATATGGGCATATGGTAGGCCTTGGTCTTAACAATTTAGACTTTTGGAATGATATCATAGAAGGGCTGGTTTATTCTGAGAGGAGAGGAGGTCACATTATATATACTAGATCAAGCATGGCTGGTCTCAATTAAAAGTTAAATCAATTTTAAAAGGTGAAACCATCCTTGAAAATGTCTTCTTGTTCATGGGTTAGGCCATCCAAGTGATGCCTAATCTAATGGTATAGAGTCTTGCAAACGAATTATTACAGTTACCGTTGTGCCTCATCATGTCAATTGCGGTCCTTTTGTTTTTATTTTTGTTTCGTTTTAATTAAATTGTAAAACACATTTTGATTTTCTCATTATCTCCTTTTTATCCTATTGCAGTTACGCATGGATGATGTTCCGAAACTCTTAGCAGGTTACAAGCAACTACCTGTTTGAACTTCATTTGTCTGATGAATATTAGTCTGATTTTATTTAAATTTAAAAGATGGTTCTCAGACAACCATTCAAGAGTCACTGTAACTTCTGGTATAGTTTATAAATAATCCGAATATCGGCTTTGTTAAGGCGTCAAAAAATGTACCTTATGTCGTTGAAACCCGGCCAAATATATGGTCACTTGTATCGAGGATGTAATTTTACATATATGGAAATCTGGGGTTTTGTTCCCTCGCACTTTCCTTGCTAATATTATGTTTCAATTTAGAGAAATTTACAAGGTTCTATCTAACCAACTGATTTGGTCTAATTGTGGAAGCGAATATCTAGTATGTGATTATCACATTTACATTATACTAATTATGGGGATCAGATAGCAAGAAATTTATTTGTGAATTTCAGAGTAGCTTGCCTTTGATCAGGGGAAAGTAAATTAGTTGAAGTGCTCACAAATCAATTCAGATATCACCTAACTGCAATTGAAAAATGGGTGTTATCTGCTTTAATCAATCCCTTGAACCTTGGGAACCAGCTTCCTTAAAGATGGCTGGTTTTAGGAGGCATGGGATTGTTATCCATTATATGACCCATGGGACTCGTGAACCTTCTGAACATTCAAAAATTTTCACCTTTTGTTACTTGTAATTCAACTATCAAAATTTTGTATGAAATAAACAACCAAAGAATCCAGTTAGATCAAGGATCATGGAAAGTTATGATGCAACGCGAAGAAGACAGCAAGCGGGTTTACGTCAAAGGATCAGTTGTTCCTCTGGCTATAGTTTTGCTCATTAATATAATGAGTTAGGGAACTCTTTTATTAATATTTAAAATTTTTTTTGAACAATATAAATGCAAGTACACTTAAATACAAGCAACAAAATGATAAACAGATTAAGCTAATTGATAAACTCAGTGGTACCCGCAGGAATTTTTGTTTCAATGCATGGATTCTATGGTCTTGCTCAGCTCCTCCAATTTCTTCATCCTTATTCTTTCACTCTCACTCAGCAGCTTGGAATAAATTAGCAAAGTCAAAACAAGAATAAAAATGAAGATATAGAATTTCAATCTGTTAAATATATTATACCTCCATTAATGTTGCCATCAGATGAGCTCTCTCTTTATTCTTTTCATTGAAAGCTTCTAAGGCTTCTTTATACTCTTTCTCCTATCATTCAATTTCAAAATTCAGTTCTCCTTTTAATTGTTTTTCATCTTCTGACAAACAAATACTAAAAAGGAATTTTTTTTTGGCTCATAAATTTTGTACCTTTTTCTGGCAGCTTTGTCCCAGTGGCTTCAAGTCTCTGATTGCCATATCAATTTTCTTACGTACCATTGCAACTTCCTTTCTCATGGGATCTTCCAACACTTCAAGCTCCTAGAAGATTGAATGACAATATATATATATATATATATATATATATAAACAAGAAGCACAACTGACTTTTATGGTTATGGCAACTGATTTAGAGTTCTACTGCTAAAAACACAGCATTGTAATAAGATTTGACAATAATTAAGGTTAACTTATAATATATTCATGGGTTTTCTCTTGTTTTGTCTTTAAAAGGTGTGTGAGGATCCATCAACCCTTTTCCCCAGCAAGTACGGTTCTCTGTTTTCACACAAAATAGGAATATAAGCCATGCAGTTGCTACCTTGTATTTGCTTTTATGTTGTTAAAAAAGATGATAATAATAATAATAATATTTGGATTTTTTTCCTCATTTAGCATTATATCATTGACTGACTCCATTAAAAAAAAATCACGTAATATAATTTTATTAAAGAATATGTTAATAAAAACCTAACAAAATTTATGTAAGTTTTGTCTTTGTACTAAACAAAACTTATATGTTATTCGTTAGGTGTAATCAAGTTTTTAAATAAAAAATAAGATGTGAATATAACCCTTTGAATTTACATTTCAAAATAATAAATACTTAACAAATTGACAAAACTTACATCTAATTTAATGTGTTTGTTATCAAATTCTTAATAAAAATATAATATGCGAATAATTTTTTTAATTTAACACCTTAAATATATCCTTGACTCTTTCAAAAAAATTCTTCCACATATCCTACTTTTTTTTTATAAGCATATAATAACAAACATATAAATCCTTAAATACAAAAATTACACACAGGTTGGTAAGTGTTTGTTATCATATCATATCTTTATTTAAAATATATTGCGTAAACACCACATCCTTGATTTCTTTTTTAAAAAATTCATATGCTTATTAAATAGTCAGACATAACACCTGACAGACAAATTGCTTGTAAGTTTTGTCCTGTTAATATATATATATATATATATATCTATCTATCTGTGTATGTGTGTGTATATGTGTGCCAGCGTGAGAGAGAGACAATGAAACTTACTTCCCAAATATGTGCTAAGCGCTTTGTCTCTTCTTCAGCACGACCAAGTTGACGTTCAACTTTCTCTCTAACCTCCATCTTCTTCCTCTCAATCTCTTCTTCCTTAGCTTGAAATGTGGAAATGGCCAATTTTGAAATCTGCTCATCCTCAAAATCTTCTGTTGATAGCCTCCCACTGCTTCCAACACTACTCCCAAGGTTCTTCATCTGCTAAATTTGCTCTCTCTCTCTCTCTACCCCCGCAAAACTAGCTGGCTAGAATTCTTCTTTCTGGTTTTTATGTCTCAGGTTGGCACTTGTTTTGCCTTTACTTCAAAACTAGCTTTCTCTTGACTTTTAAAAGCAGCAAAAACAATTCCCAGGAAATCCTAAAAATACTTGCCTTCTTTCAAAACTGATTTTTTTTTTCTTTTTTGTTTTGAATGCATTCAAGAGAATCTCACTAATCTCAATGGTATATATGAAGGTTTTACCTGAAAACCTGAAACTAATCTGACATTGCATTTGCAGCAAATGATGAGGTTTTTATATGGCATGCCTTTGGATATATACTTCATGACATAATTTGCTTTTCTTAGGAGGGACTTCTAGTCTTCAATACTAAGTAAGCTATAATGGGCAAACTAAAGTAGCTAGATGAGACTGAATCGTGAAGTTGTTCCTTAAAGCAAAAGGATATGCAATGAAAGTAACAATTGTGATTCACTTTTCCCCTTTGTGAGAGTAGTCAAGCGGTATTTTGGGCATGCATATATTGGTTGTATAAAGCCTACTTTAAAAATATCAATCTGCATAATAGAGGAATTTTATATCTGATCATAGGAGCTTCTACTAAACTTTCTTTTTCTTGTAAAGTTAGATGATACCACTTTTTTAAATTTATATATATAAAAAATGAAAGTAATAATATATTCTTATTGGTTTCTTCATTTATGGTTTTTGTGGAATAACAAAATGATATGTTTAAAGGAGTGAAATAACCAGATTTACATTCATTACACATCAACCTCTTCAATCCAATGTTATGTAGTTTGTAATATTGTGTTATTTTAGAGTTCCACGTTTAAAATAAGTTAATTAAAAGTATATAAAGAGAAACTCGTTTATTATGTCTAAATAATTTAATACAGAAAAAGAATTTTTTTTTCTTGTTCACACATGGAAGTTTAAACTTGTAATCTTCTGTAAATTACTTAAATAGAGCTCTACTAAATCATATCTGCTGATTTGTTCACATAGTTTCTTTACTTGCATATACTCGCTGTGAAATGCCTGCTTTACAATCATCAATCTGCATAATTATAGAGGTATTTTATGTGAGCATAAGAGCTTCTACTTAAACTTTCTTTCTTTCTTTTTTGTAAAAGTTAGATGAAATCAAATTACTTTTATATTTATATACAATTATGAACATAAGAGTTCTGTAAGTAAAATTATTCTTATTGGTTTTCTTCATTTATGGGATTTGGAGGGCTATATATATCTTTGGTTTGCAATCAAAGGTGAACTTGTTCAAGCAATTTTAGTTGTCAAGTTTGAACGTTTACTATTTGAATTGTACCATTTATAACGCTAATCAACCTCACTAATATAAATATATTTAGTGTTAAATCATGGTTTGGCAAGAATCAAAGTCAAAATTGCATAAATTAGTGCATTTAAGTCTTATTTTTCTTGGGACATAATGATTCTATCATTCAATGTAGCCTTGGCACGGTAAAACAGGTCGACCAATTGGGTTCATTATATTGGGCATGAGTCGTGAACCAACTACAAAATATTTTTTTAAAAAATTGTTTTCAAATTTTGTAATAAAAATATATAACGTATAGTGTAAATAACAATCAGTTTGACTCATACAAATACCATATGATTAAAAAAAGTTTGAGTCCTCTTCTTTGAAGTTTCATCCCTCAGCCTTGACCTACACAAATTTTCCTTCCAAGGAAGATCAAATTTCCTCACTTGTTTGCTATTCATGATTCAAATTATTGAGTTTTGAACTTTTTCAAGGTAAGCTTTCCAGTTTCTATGTCCATTTATAATTCAATGAAATTTCAATACTTTGAGTTGTTGGGATACTGTTACAATATGACTTCCAAAAAGAATTAATGGAAGATATAACATTTAAAATGTCATAATTATTCAAAATCAATGTGGGAGCGCATTTTGTATAAGACATTAGAGATAATAGTGCGAAAAATGAAAAAGAAACATGATGAAGAGATTATAATGTTAGACAAAATGGTTATATAGTGGTGACAATGATATTAATAAGTCTCGAAACTAATTAGTTAGGATTTATGTAAGAGTCAAGGTTAAGTCAACATGATTTAAGTCCATTGTTCATTAATTATACAATTTTCAATAAAATGTTTAAAACTATTTCATCAATTTGTTGATAACTACATCAAGTAGAGTTGCTTCTTCACTTCTTCCTAGTAGAAAACAACTCATTGAAAGAACTGAAATCCCTTTGAATACTAATTATGACTTAGTGTAACGACCAAGACAATAATTTTGTTAATTTGTTATTTAAAAATTAATTTGTTTGAGATGAGGCTCTTATGATAATATTGAATTATCATAAATCTTAAAAGAAAAGCACATATATAGTAGAGTATTAGCGATTTGACAACACTAATGCATGATAATTTTTTTAAATTTTTATGTAAATGAAAAATGACGAATTTTATAATTTTTCTATCCAAAATCAAATTAAAATAATTATTTTAAACCAAGATATAAAAAGTTCCAAAAAATATCAATACTTTTTTTTTGGCCATGAAAACATCAATAATTTATAATTAGTGAGTAAATATTTTTACTCTTTATATACACTATTATATTGAATTATCATAAGTCAATAAAAAAAAGGTACATATCAGAGTATTAGCGACTTGACAAACACTAACATGCACGATAATTTTTTTTAATGTTTTATGTAAATAAAAATTAACTAATTTTATAATTTTTATATTCAAAAATAATTTTAAAATACTTTTTTTATTAGTGAACCAATGTACCAAAAATCTTAAAAAATTAAGATAACATTACTATTATATATATATATATTATATCTTAGTACTACCTTAATTAAAATAAAAAATGTAATTAATTTTTAAACTTATTTGTAATTATCATACCAAAACAATAAAATCTCTTAATAGATTTATAATTTATACTATTATATATGCGTTTAGAATCTTTGTTTTCTTTGATCTCTTAAACTAATATGAAGCAATATATAAATATATAGTTATCATCCAAGAAAAAGAAGTTAAAATATAAATTACCATTACCTTTTTGTTAATTTTATAATTTTAAAATATTATAATTTAATTTTTTCAAAAAAAATAAAAATTAATTAAAAAATTGATACGCCCTTTAATGCATGTCAAGCAACTAGTAGTATAAATCAACATATTTAACCATCATTAAATAGTTATAAGAAATAATCATATATCTTTAAAATTTGAAATATGTGTTCATCATTAGTCCAAAAAAAAGTGCCCATAGAAAAAAAAAAAAAGAAATGTGTGAATTTGGCAAAATAAATAAAAAATGTGAATTTATATTTTTTTTAGAAAAATAGAAGAGATTAAATTATTATTCATTATTTATAATTTTGAACGTTAAAAAAAACAGAAGAAGAGAAATAATTGTATAGAATAGATTTGTTTCCAATATATAGAATGGATTCAGAAATGACAAAACGTAATCAAGTAAATTCTTTCAGATGTGTGTGCGTGCGCCTTTTTTTTTTGCTTTCAATATTATGAATGAGGTTACCCCCCCCCCCCAAAAACACAAAAAAAGAAAAAAAAGAGTTGGTTAGTCATGTATATTATTTTTTTTTTGCGGTTAATTTAAATCTAACTGAAATTCGAATTTAACTTTTTCAATTATGAAGTAAGTAACCTTCCCCACCCCCCTTCTCTCCTTTTTTGAGAGATTGTTTCTCTCGTGTGAGAGTTATTTTCTCTCTTATATGAAAGTTTTTCTTCATAAAATTGTATAGATTGTTGTTGTCTATGTTAGGATTTGTGATGAAGTTAGATAATAGTCTAGATAGAGGTGTGGGAGAAGAAGAAGCAATAATTTTGGAGTGGAATAAATATAATAGTGTATTATTTAGAAAATACATATCCATTGCCAAGATTGTGATGGACAAAATTTTTTTAAGAAAAAAATTATCAGAGACGTATTAATCCCATAAAAGATGGAATTTAATTGAAGGATTGACAATTACAGAGTTTATTAACAATTTGTTGTTCTTTATTATTAATCGAAAACATGATTTTGCACACATGATAAAGAATTATCTATGGTCTATCATGGGCTTTTTTATTTTTTTTATTTTAATCAATGATACAACTTTGTTCCCCCTGAAACTAATTGACGAAGTTTCAATTACTCATTGTCTCCATTATAGGTTCAATCTGATTATGTGCTAATTAAAGGGTTGAGCTTGAAAAATGACATTCATATTAACAAAAGTTCTTCTCAAGGTTAAATATTCTACAAACATGCAAGATTGCTGATTTGCTAGCCAAGTTTGGCATAAAAAAAGGTGTGACTTGTGGATTGGGTGACTTAACCACAACTCTCTTTGGCTTTGATATTGAATTAAGATTCCACAATTGCAAGGGAAGGCATTCGCTTATCTTGTTCCCACTATATTGTTGTGTGTCTTTTTGTTTTGAGTTTCAATTTTTTGTTTGTATATTTATTTGCATTTTAAGTATTGCACTGTTTGTATTTGTATGTTGTTAAGACTATGTTTTATTGTATTTGTCATATAATGAAATATTAGTTTACACAAAAAAGGAGTCAATATATAATATAGAGTTATATTTTTTAAAATTGATAAACATATTTTAAAAAATCTCATACAAGTTTGATTCATTTGAAAAAAAAAAGCATATATACAGTTTTTGTATATCTTTATTATAAAGTTTTGGACTAAAATGCATAAAGTCTTTTAAAATTTGAGATCATGTGCACTTCAAAATTTAATAATGAATCCTCTTAAATTTAATATTATCTATAAGTAATCCCTTATCATTAATTAGTTTATTATTTCATTGATAAAAGAATAATAGGGAGTTATCCATACATGATTTAAAGTTTATAGAAATTATTTGTATATAACCAAAAATTCAAAAGAATTATCTAAGACAAAAAAAGAGGTTTAAGATGTTTATTTAATTTAATGTGCCACTCTTTCATTAATAAATTAACAAACATACAAATAGTAAGGGTTATTTGCACAAATTTAGAAATTTAGAGGATCTATTATCAAAATTTGAAAGCTAATGGATTATTTGTGAAGCTAAAAAGATGTGTATGCCCAAAGAAAAAAAAAAAGATTCTCAATTGTCAATGGGTTAAAGATCTTGAATTTTTAAATTATAAATTTTTAAAAAATAATGTTTAATTTAAAAAGATAAAAAAATATAAATCCTAAATTGTCTAGAACAAAATTTGACGATTCAAATATGATTCAAATATAATGTGTATGACTCCAAATTTGTAATAATATTTTAATTATAAAATTAAAAAAATGATAATTAAGAATAAAAAATCAATAAAAAAGAAAAGTTAAAATTTGGATCATTTAAATTAAATTTAAAAAATTCAAATGCTCTTGTTTTCCAAAAGTAAAAAATCGAATCTATTTATACATGATTTAAAGTTTAAAAAAAATATTTTAATCTAAATTTTTTAACAAAAAATATATAATTTTTTTTAATGATAATATGATAAGTATATAATTTTTATAAAGTATTATATAATTAATTATTTTAAAAGATTTTATTTATATTATTATTTTATTAAAAAATTAATAATAAAAATATAAAAAAATTGTATTAGTTGCTTCTCTAGTTATTTCTACTTTGCAGAGATAGACCCCTACCATGGCTTTTCCAACAAAAATAAACCAATAGAACCGCTCTTACGTGAAATGGTTTATTAGCAGTCCACTTGGACGAGCGTACAATCGGATCATCTGAAAAGGAAAAAGAAACGTTGTGAATCCTATGCGACTTTCCAGTGCGCTCCAGCGAAGATCGTTCATGTATGGCAACACTCTCTCTTCGTCTTCCAATCTCTCTTCATTATTGTCTTGAGTCCCCAAACACTATTTCCTCGCTCCATTCAACACTCTGCAAATCATCACCTATTTTCTCTCTCCCTATGTGGAATCTCACTGTTTCTTCCAAAAAGGTTTGAGAAATCTTGTTGATCGCTCACTTTATCTAGTTTTCTATGATCACTGCCCTTGAATTTTGATTGAACTGTGTTTGCTATCGAATCCTTCAAGAACTTGCTAGGGTTAGGGTTCCGGGATTGGGGTTGACCCTCTAATTTTTGGATCGGTTCGATCGGTGGGGGTTTTGTAATCTCTGTCGGATTTAGGAAATTGGAAAATTAAAAAATTTAGGGTTTTAGGTTTATCTTTGTTTAGTGAACTAAGGATGCAATCTAGACGGCGTGAAGAGCATATTACAGTATCTCCAACATCGCGTGCTCAGCACCGTCTTGAAGTGGGTCCTGACCCGTATCGGAGAACTCGCCGGGATGGTTTGGATCGGGAGACCGTGCATGAGAGGAACGTGAGTCCTCGGAAAATAGATGGCCTGCGAAGGGGTGTTGGTGCAAACAAAGGGGGTGATGGTTTTGAGAGGAGGGATCATGATTGGCATTTGGGAGATCGTAGGAGCAGCCGGGTCATCTCCAGATCGCCTCCTATGGAACAAGCGAGAAAAAGGCCACAAATTGATGAAGGGGTTAGGCGTAGAAGTTGTTCCCCGTCTCTGGGGATAAGACCAAGATATGAAATATCCAAAACCATGGAATACTATGCTGATGGTGAAAATTTGGATGCGAAGCATGTTTATGGATATGACCATAACTCTATGGTTAATAGAGAGAAAGATTTAACTGAAAGCAGATTAGGTGGTGGACAAGGCATGCTGGACCATAAATTGATGGTACATGAAAGTGAAGCACGAGGATCGTATAGGCTAGTTCCAGATACAGGTCTAACATCACAATATGAAGAAACTGGTGGACACTTACCTCTGTTGTCGAGGAGTGCGGATGTGCGAAGATTTGAGCATGACAGACTACAGCATCGAGACCCTCTAGCATCAGATAAGATACCTGTTGCTGAATCTTACAAGGGTGTAGAAAAAACTATGTTACATGCAAGGGAGGTATCATGCCCGACAATATCACCCTCTTATACAAAGGATTATGCAAGTTCTTCTCAGTTGAGGGATCATGGAAGCTCTTCTCTAGGAATGTCAAGGACTGATATATTATATTCTCATCATGATGGCAACCATTTACCTGCATATTATGAACTGCCAAGGAGCAGTGGAAAACTCACAGAACCTGTAGGGTTTAGTGGATATGGACAAAGGCCTCTTATGGATACTACTAGAGATGCAGAATCTGGGCAGAGGAATATTGGTCAGCAACGATGTGCCTATAGTCCTACTAGGACTGAACATGAGGAATATCTTAGTTCCAAATTACAGGTAGCTGCTCAGGATGAACGTGGATATCAATATGATGATTTGCATGGAAGGATAGCTCCCCATGGACGATTGGACTATGAGCAAGCTCAAATGGAATATAATAATAGAGAGTTGCCCAGACCCTTTATTATGCATCCTGTTCTAGATAGAACTGTTAAGGGCGAAGATTCTTATGGTAATCACAGGAGAGGTTCTATAAATGACCACCCTACATTACAAAATCCAAAGTATTTTGACTACCCTGATATGGTCAGAACATCAATTGCATCAAAGCAGAGTGAGGATTATTTGAATTCTGGTTATAATCATCTTGAAAGTGACAAGAGAATGCCACAAGAGTATGAAGCTTCATATCTGGGTGAATCAGAGGCTGATCATTTTTCAATTTTGAGATTGGAGTATGAGTCTCAAAGAAATAGAGGTCCAGGCCTTCAGCAAGAAAGGTATCAAAATAATCCTTTGACTAAACATAATTCAGAAACCCATGGACATGCTGCCAGAGTGCAGGATATGAAACAGGGTCATGGCATTCCTGATCATTCAGGTAGACAGTTGAAAAGAAAATACAATGCAGATGATAATATATACGTGTGTGATTCGAGAACAATAAAATCGTGTGAATGGGATGCACTTGAAGAATTTCAAGATCTGTATGAGGATGAAGAGTGGATAGATGATGAAGGAATGAATGTATTATATTCATCTGGTAATGTTGGACTTGACCATAAGTTCTACAGAAAGGACAAAAGAGAATACAATGAGTTGGAGAGGGAAGGAGATTTTCCATCTGATGACTGGTTATCATCTCAAGATTCTATGGGATATGCACAACGACATACATTTCGATTTCGTAAGTATTCCAGTCAAAATGTAAAGAATCATCCAAGGTCTAATTCTTCAAGCTGGAATAAGCCCCAGTATTTTTCTAAAAGAAATGCATTTCATAAACAACCTAAAGTTTGGAAAAAGTATCATGGTTATGATGAGAACGTGCATATAAATAATGATGAATTATCTGAAGATTGGATAAGTACCACAGAATCTGAGCCAACAGAGGGCTCTGATGAGTTTAATCAAATGGTACAAGAAGCTTTCTTAATGTACTCCAAGAGGTTGAATCTGAACTCATCTGTCCAAAGAAGGTACAAGGAGCAAGGAAAAGCTGGTAGTTTGTTCTGCATCGTATGTGGTAGAAGGTCTGTTTTCTTCTCTATGATGCTCTCTTTGTAAATGGAGCACTTCTGTTCATGTATTGAATCTGGCGTTCTATAGTATTTAATTTACAGGTGCAGTCAAGTATGTATGGTATAATTTCTTGAGATTATGGTTTGGGACATAGATGATAGATTCTCATAACTTTGAAGTATAACATGCTGCAATGTAATTGTTGTATTTTGATAAGGTGGACACCCAGATGGGTTTCTGGCATCAGTCCTATCCCATGTGAATAGGATAAAACATTTGGTAAAGAGCTATTTGGATGGACATGAGTTATGAAGCTAGCGGACACGGTGTCTATGCTTATGAATGATGGCAGAAGTTGCTTGTATATTTACTGCTGTATTGCATAGATTTGAAATTAAGAACTTAGGATAGAATTGTAGCTAGAGTTGATATTTAGCTGTGTCGCAATGCAAAAATGAGATAGTAAGTAGTAATGTTGGCCTTTAGATGACTATAGCAATGTGATATTGAGAAAGAAAAAAGAAGGCAGCTGGGATATCTGAGAAACATAGAGTTTTTTCAAATATATAGAAAAAGAAATTTTGTTAGGTAGAAGGAAAAATATACAAAGTAGGAGGATAAGGTATCCCCCTAGATAAAAAAAAAGGACAAGAAGAAAATAAAAGAATCATGAAACCAACATAGTCCCCCCAATCTCTTTGTATATTAGACAAGGACACCCCTTTAAAGAAATCAAGCAAAGAATACTAGAGGGAAGTATAAAACGCAAGCCAAATCCAAATCCCGCACTAACTGTGGTGACACCAAAACTCCATTAAATATATGTGCATTCCTCACGAACCAAATACACCATATAATGATAAAGGCTGCACACCACCTCAAGACTTTACCTTTCCTTATTGCTATCGAAACACAAGTGTCTTTTCTGGAGAAACTGCTACAAGGTCAACGGGCACACCCACTGCTTGCCTAAAGAAGAAGAGTAAAGTTCTTAATACATTATTGAATATTTTTTTTTTAGTGTTTGCTATTCTGTTTTGTTTCTCTCTTGGATTCTGCCATGAACTTACTCAATTACCCTGTAATGAAGATAGTAAATATTTGTGTGTTTATGGAATATGATGGTGTACAAGGATCAGGATGCCATCAAGATTTTAGGTAGATTGTACTGCACCATATGTGGCAGAAGGTCTGTTTTCTTTTCTGTGATTCTTTTTGTAAATGGACACTTTTGTTCACAAGCTGAATCAGGATCTATATAGTATTAAACTCACAGGTTCAGTCAAGTACGTACACTTTGATTTTTAAGATTAGGGTTTGGGGCCAAGGTGATAGATTTTTATCACTCTGAAGTAAAACGTGTTTCTGTTGTGTAATTGTTTTTCATGTTAAGTTGGAGGCCTAGATGTATTATTGGTATCAATGCCAACCCATGTCACTTGGATAAAATATTTTACAATCTGCTATGCTGATGGACATGAGTTAAAGCTAGTGGGAGTGGTGTCTTTGCTTTTTAATGATCGCCAAAATTACATATATATTTGTTGCATATTTTTGTTGTTAGGACAGAATTGTTGTTAGAGCTGGCATTTAACATATTGTTTATCAAATAATATTCTAATTAGTTGCTTGGCTTTAGGTAGCTTTAATTACCTGGACTAATTCTTTTTAGAAAGGAACAGAACACAGCAAGGATATCTGAGAAAAATAGAGTTCTTATTTTGTTTGTCTGGAAAGAAAGACCAATAAAAAAATAACAATACTCCCAACGTTTATTTTAACATAGTGTTTGTTTATATTAATTAATTATTATATTTTCCTTCATGGGGAATCCTTGAACTTGCTCAGTTGCTCTTTAATGAAAACTTGATATTTATTTTTATTTCAACTTTAGTTGTTATATAATTGATGGAATATGAAGATTTGTAAGGATGAGACTGCTATCAGGCTTTTATTTTGTTGGAGTGTAATTAATGGTTGTGCTCCTCAGCTTTTCAGTTGGAGTGACACTGCATGTAACTATCAATGTTGTATTAGTCATAACTTATTTATATTCTATTGTTTATGTTTCATTTTATTGCAGCTCCTCGAAGGAGTTCATGGACACTCAACGCCTTGTAACTCATGCCTTTATGTCCCATAAGGCTGGATTGAGAACGAAGCACTTGGGTCTTCATAAAGCAATTTGTGTTCTGTTGGGATGGGATACTGTTGTTCCTCAAGACACAGTAACCTGGGTTCCCCAGGTTTTGCCTAATGCGGAAGCTTTGGCTCAAAAGGAGGATTTGATTCTCTGGCCTCCTGTTGTTCTCATCCATAATGTATCAATGTCTGATGACAATCCACAAAAATGGAAGGTGGTAAGCATGGAAACAGTTGAGGCTTTCATTAGAGGTGAGAGTTTGCGTTTGGAATGTTACTTGGATGGTACAATGGGTAGAAAATCATCTCCCCCCCCCCCGGGGAGTAGTTGAAAAATCAATCTTCTGTTTTTTTTTTCCTCTCATTTTGCACGTTTTGTTTATAGAAGAATTCATATGTTGATGCACAAAATTCAATGAATCTTGAAGTTCTCTTGCTATTCCCAGTGGAATCTGTATTGAAGATCCGTTGTCTTGTGAAAACTGCACACTTAGCTTATCTTTTCTTTATTGAAAATTGCAGGTAAAGGTTTTGTAAGGGGAAGAATCAAGGTATGCTTAGGGAAGCCTGCGGACCAAAGTGTTATTTTGGTGAAGTTCTTGGGTACTTTTGTTGGACTGGGAGACGCAGAGAGGCTTAGTAAATATCTTTCTGATGGCAAACGTGGGAGAGTGGAATTTGAGAGAATAAAATCAAAAAGTAGCAAATGCAGTGTCATTGATGAAACGCAAGTACAGGGCGACAAAGTGGAATGTATTCTGTATGGCTATATGGGAATTGCAGAGGACTTGGACAAATTAGATTTCAATTCTAAGAAGCGGTGTTTCATAAAGAGCAGAAAGGAGATTGAGCAGCTAGATAAGGATCCTGTCAAAGCCAATGACAGGCAGTAGTTGGCGGATGGCTTAAAGCTCTTATGGGAATTTCAAGGTCCCTAGAAGAAAGAAAACTAGATCTGGTGTACTAATTGCAGATTTGATTTGCCCTGTGCTTCTGTTAGTAATTATGTGTATAGATCAGGAACTGGAATTCCATGAATCAATAGTAATTTGTCTTTGTAAGTGATATGTTTGGTAATTTTCCATGTTCTAACAGAATCAAACAGCAAAAGCTTCTTCACAATCCAATGCCTGTGCAGGTGGCAATGTAGGCCATGGTTTGAAAGTAATAGCTGAACTGTCCCTTGTGTTGGACAATAATATCAAATAAATAATTTTATAAGAGAATTATACCTCTGATGAGGTTACGTGGTGTCAAACGCCATTGACTCGTTTCTGGTTTTGAGATGACAGCAAGAGTAGGGGAGAGAAGCAAACAAATGTTAAGACACTTGCTATTCTATCAATTTCAACAAAATACAAGTATCTTATACCTATTGAACACGGCTTTCTATTTTAAAATGTTCGTGCTTCAAAAATTAGGAGTAAATTTGGAAGGAATGAAAGCGAGAAATGTTTCGGGACTTTTGTTTTGTCTTAATACATTGTCAACTGTGGCCGGTCCATTTTTTACCCTCTCGTTTTTACTACTCGTAAATTTATGCCAGTATCATGAATTCTAACAATCTCTGTTCTCTACTACTTGATTTGTCTGAAAATATGGTCTACTTTGAATATAATATAACAAATACACATTTTAGCACAAATTTGTTGTAATTTTAAGATATTTAGACTCTTTTTTTTTTCTTTTTTCTTTTTTTAAATAAAAAATGCATGCAACTTTAAAAAATGATCTCCTAAAATGCTTCTAAATGCACACCCCATAAAGCACCAATGTTAGGGTCACTTTTGAAGAATTTATCAAGCACTATCAATTTTTTTAAAGAAAAATATATATTGAATTCAATACTTGTGCTTTGAAATCAGAATAAGTATAAACCACTTCTCACAATAGATTAAAGGCAATAATTAAACATCACAGGCCAAATTGGAGATTGAATAATATATAATTTGATCAAATTTATGAAAATTCTATATATTGCTGAAGAAAAAAACGCTATCTGTGTATGTTATTTCTTTTGGAAGTGATTGGTGCACAGATATTTGCAAAACAAATTTGCCTTTTGTCCATTTCTCATATCCTTTAATACTCCTCATTGTTATGAGTTTCACATCGAGAAGCTTTATAAGTGAAGTAGAGTTTATAAGTTTAAGGGACTCTCTCTCCTAATAAATTAGTCTTTTGGAAGGGGCTCTTCTTTTGGATTTGTACTCATTACATTTGTACTTTCATTGAAAATTTGACGGTCACAAAAAAAGCTACATACGAAGGGTTTTGACTGGTGGAAGGTTCTGACCAGTAGAAGGTTAAGTGAAGTGCCATCGAGTGAAGTACTGTGGAGTGGAGCCGCCAGGAATGTTGACTTTTGAACGGAGGTGCATTGTTATAAGTCTCACCTCAAGAAACCTCATAAGTAAAGTGGAGTTTATAAACTCAAAGGACTCTCTCTTTTAATAGGTTAGATTTTTGGAATGGACTCTCCCTTCAAAATTGTACTCATTACACTCATCTTGTCTGGAAATTAAGGAACTTGATACCATATGTATAGCAAAAGCAATATGAGCAACAACAACAGCTCCAAGGAAATCATATTCATAGCCCATTTGCTTCTCAAGGTAGTCTTTTACTGATATTGGTGTTGATCCAGGAACCTCACAAGAGTATTTTTGTCACCTACTCGGGAAATCACTAGGCCATATGTAGTCCACGCTGTAGGGCTTGCCCAATAATACCACCTCCACCAGACAAGGATCCTCTACCCTGAGCAACTCTGGGCATCACGTGCCTAAAGTCAAAACGCAACCATGCACCTGTGCTTTGGGGTCTTTAAACTTGCTGAGATATGCTTCATCTTGATAGTTCATTTTTGTTCAATCGCAACCATCCGTTTTCAACCCCAAAGTGATGCCCAGAGTCAAAACGCAACCATGCACCTGTGCTTTAAGGTCTTTAAACTTGCTGAGATATGCTTCATCTTGATCGTTAATTTTTGTCCAATCGCAGCCATCTGTCTTCAACCCCAAAACACAGCGTTTTTGTAAATTGTAAACCTGCCTCCCTCTTCAGCCATGTTCAAGTTCAACCCATTGCCTATTCCATTGTGCAGCCAACATTTTTTCTAAAGCAACAAAGGTAAGATTCAGTCCAAGATGACAAATAAGACCAATGGTTGTTAAAATATTGCATTACATCAGCTAATAAATCAGCAGAGCACCGAATTCATTATAACATGGGTGGAGAATGCAACATCATTATCAGCTATAAGAATCATCTGAAATTAAAAGAGATTAAGAAGCAAACTTAATTATGTGAATATGTGAAGTTCTAATGATTGAACAAAGTGGAGAAAGTAAATTAGAAGCCCAAAAGTGATTGAAAAGCACCTCTCTGGAGAAGGGAGACCACCTCTCCTAGCATTAGAGTTTATCAATTCTTTGCCAAGAAGTAATTACAGAACAGATATATCAGAGGACTGGAGTGTTCTTAATGATAGGTATAGAAAATGAAAAATATCTGCTATTCATCTGCTAAGGCACAGATCATTTGCCATCATTAAAAAAAAAAAATCAACCAACCTGAGTTACATTTGTACGGTCTAGACCATCAATAAAATTAGTCCTGACCACTCTGAACTGTTCCTTCATTTTCTCCCCTTTTCATTCAATAGAAGATCACTACAATTCCAAAGCAAAATTGCAAAAGGGGACCATATATATATATATATATATTCATCTTATCCCTTCGGGTTAGAGTTACATACAAAATGTGATTACAAGTAAATTGCATTCTTTACCATATGATATATATCAGGCTTCACGGTTGCTTAAAAAGTTCACAAGTAACTACAAAAACTAGTGTCATCGTTCTCAGGTAATAACCTCGACCATTAGATATCAATTCTCAGAAAATCATTATGGAATGAAATAATATTCACCTGTCGCAACCACTGAAATGCCCAATACAAAGAGTGCATGCCGATGATTCTCCTTTAATTCCTCTTGCTGCAATTCTTCTTTATCTGAAAAACACCAAGCTTCATTGCCAACCCATTTCATATTCTTTTCACAAAATTGCACAGCACTAGCCCACAACACCACTTTAATCCTTTTTTTTTTTCAAAATAGCATAGCACAAAGGGGACAAACGGAGGACAAATGGAAGTTTTCAACACAAAATTAGAAATCAGGCTTTTAATCAACATCTCACCATCTCAAACAGCTACAGATCTTTGAGGAACGCCAACTACAACGAACAGAGGAATGGCTGAGGAAAAAGATGGTGAGAATGATCTATCCAGTCATTTAGGTTGCATCAAAATGGTGAGCTTTGGGGTTGTGATGGATCGTCTCGGACGGTCAAGATTTGTCTCTATCCCGGCAACTCTAAAAAGCGACATGGCATGCGGTTGATGGTTGGATTGAATGAAGAGCCTGAATAAAAGCTACGAAATGATGCTGTTTGGAGTATGGGTACGCGCTGACCAGAATGGCTCTAGGTAGAGAATCCTGCTGCCACCTCCACGATATTGGAATTTGCTGGAAACAAGAAAAAGCTGCTATTTAGATTAATGTTAAGAGTACACAGTCAAGAAGGCGATAGACTAAAACAAGCAGGCAAAGGTGGTTACTCATATCAACAAAATGCATCTCATTGCCTTTATTTGACTTAGTCTATCTGACAATTATGACAGAATCTTGTGCTTTGGTCATCAAATTGAAGAGAATGTTGGGTAGATTCAGTCTACGAAAGAATTTTTCCATCAAATTGGCAATAGAAGTATTTGATTTCCCTTACATGAAAATCCACTTTTTCATGATTCTAACAAACTTACGTCGTATAAGTTGATGTTCTGTTTATAAATTGTGGACTGAACTATTTCTACTTAATGGTGTATGTGATCAGAATAGTATGATAAGAGAAGAAGAAAAATTGAATGGTAAGAACTATAATACTGAAATTGAATACTTCACAAAGATTATTCAATTGCAAATATATGTCAATTGGTGCATTTGATGTGTGAACTATACGCTTCAAGTAAAAGAGATTACAAAAATAATTTATTTCTAATGTTAATTCTTGGAGATAAATATATTTGATCATTGCTTTACTGTGCATACCTTTCTTGGGATAATGAAACCAGTGAAGAGGTTCCAGAAAGAGAGAAAGAAGGACATAACAATTGTAGCGATTTGGGGGGTTTGGTGTGAGAGCTACAGTCATCATCCCATAAAGTGTGAAATAGACAAAGCACATGAAGAGGAAGTGGTAGAACCAGAAGAGTTCATGCTTTCCATTTTGTCATCCACTTCTACAATAATAGACTTTGAATCTCTGAATGTTACAAATTGAAGGTCATTCTAAAAAACTAAGTCATATATTTCTATTACAGAAAGGAAGATTAATATGGGTACTTATAGCTCAAGAACGTTAAAGCAGCAATGAAACATATGTTGAAAAGTGTAGAAAACTCTAGCAGAGCACCAATAGAGATCTAATACCAGTATTCTTCAATGAACAAGTCTCTGACCTTAAGAAGAGCCTTTCCAACCGTAGGTTTAAGGATTCTTAGGTTGATATTAGGTTGTTAAAAAAGATAAATGTGCAGCAGTAAACTATTAGTGATGCGATTTTGTAAGACAAAAACACTTGTCTCCATATTTTAAATGTCTTACAGTACTCCATCTCTTGTCAAAGAACTTGTTAATGACAATGGCGTTTTGTTCATGCATCATAGGAAAAGCATAATAACCCCATATCATCCATGGTTTGATGTCATCTGCAAAGGTAACAATTAAAGTTTCATATTCTATTCTAAATGATGCAATTACATATATGTCGAGAATCATTTCAATTAGAAGTTTAAGCTATTTAGAGAAAGCTCATGAGTATAAAGACCAAACTTCTTATTACTTGGTTAAAAAGACTCTTATATATGTTAAAAACCATTTCACCTAAAAGTTTAAGTTATTAAGCGAAGGCTCATGACTAAATTTTACAACAATCTATATATAACAACAGATAGTAGGAAACTTATTTTATATCATGAGTTTAATATGACTAGTAAAGCAGAAGTAGCAAAAACACAAATTGCTGCAAACCTTTGGCAATGATGAACCCACCAAGGACAAAAACATTTAGCAATGTAAAGGTACTAAGTGAATTTTCCATAATTTGTGTTCTTCCAGTGGTAGCAATGAAGCAAAAAAGAGATAAACCCATTTGATACAAGCAGAAGAAGGCCAAAAATTGACGAAAAATTATAGAAGAGTATGATTTAACTTAATTTTATGTGATTGAAGAAGTCATTGATGTCAATGACAACTTGGCAAGGATGGAACTCTTTAACTACTTAGTCATAAAAATTTCAATAACATGTGAAAAGCCATTTCAACTCAAAATTTTAAGCTATTAAGTAAAGTTCATAAATAATTTACTATAATTTCTAACATGTGCATTTAGTTACATATCTACTAGCAGTAGGAGCAAATATGATGGTGTAATAAGTAAGGAAGATCCCTATTCCTGCTTGTCTCAAAGAGAGAAGGATTCTAAGGACCCAAATAGGCAGTGCAAAAGACGATGCAAGGAAAAACAAGAAATCTCTCTACTTGAAGAAAACAGGAAGCCTAAAAATGGTGAGTGAAAGTTCTGTCATTTCATTGAACATGACATTAATGAGATTGAAGAACAAAGCACCAAAGAACTTTGTAACATCTTCAAGTTGACCATACTTCATTTCTATTCTAAGAAACACTATCAAGGCTACCAAAGACATGATCAAAATCTAAGTAGTCTTATATATATACATAGACATATATATATATATATATATATGAGAAAGTTTTGCTTCGTCAATAGCCACTCTCTAACAAAGCATGCCTTGAAAAGTTCCCATCATGAAATCCCATACTTCTCCTTCCCCAACACAGCCGAAAGAGTTTTGCTTCCATTATAAGGAATTTGAAGCTCTACATAGAGTTTCTGACCAATGTAGTACTTGTTAAAGTGGTCTACAAACTCATGCATGCTAACATATTGGGAAGGTTTGTCCCTTTTGAACCAATATTGCTCTTAGTCCTTTTTAGAAGCAACTTCTTGTAAGAAGTATGCAACTCCTTTTCTTTTAAGGCATTTAAATCCCAAGCTGTCGAAAAATTCCAAAACATTCTTGCGTGGGCCTTAATAGATGATCATCTTATAGTAAAATTATGTCATCAAATAGGTCAAATTTTTTAAGTGTAAGCTACAGAAGAGAGATTATCATTGCAATATCCACGATATGGATTATCTGCCTCAAGAACACAACAATTTAGAAGGTTGTGGAACTATCCAAACCAGTTGAGATTTCATCCATAAAGAAAGCTTTTATAGGCCCTACTAGCATCTTACCTGCATCTAATACTTTAATGTTACTCTTTAAATGAAAACCAACAAAATAGGTAATTCTATAATGCGAAGCAATACTCGACACACTAACACTTCTTAATTAACCTAAACCTTTAAATGTTTTCATCCAATTGAAAATGTTGTTAGTTTTTTTCCCCAGACCTAACTCCATGGCAATCACTTGCAAAATTATTTTATGTGTCATCCTACATGTCTAGGAAATCTCATTAGCAAAATCATGTATGAGAAAAAAATTGACAACATTTCAAAAGATCAAGAATGAAATTGGAACTAATAATGATTATAGAAGGATTGGCATGAAGTTTTTGCCTTTAAATTTATTGGTTCCAATTTTGCCCTTTATACTTTAAAATGTTGTCGATATTTTTTCTAAACCCAACTATGTGAGGATCACTTGCAAAATTATTTGACATATCATTCTACATATCTAAAATCATGTCTAAGGAGAATACTAATGACATTTTGAAATACAAAGACAAGAAATTGGAATCAATAAAAAGTTAATGAACAAAAATGAAATTTCATGCAAAGTTATAAGATGAAAGTATATTTAGCTCACTATTTTCTCATATCAACAGTTAATCACTTCTTTTCTCCACCAGATATGCCCCTTCTCATCTAATCTCTTACCAAAGTATCAACACATATTTCCAATCCAAGAATCTGCCTCCATTTTCTTGATATGTTAAACAAGCAAGGAACTCATCCTATTAACTGACAAGGAAAGTAATAAAAAAATAGAAATAGAAACGTTAAACCTTGAGAATATAATCTATAACAAGACTTGTTTTTTGGCTGGCCATGGTAGTGGCTTTCATGAAAGCATCTATCTCAAGGTCTGGTTTGATTTTAGCTTGCTTTTCTCGTTTTAATAATTTTAACAACAGTTTATACCTTGTTCCAACTCCTAAACAGCAGCCTAAAAAGTCTAGAGTTTCTCCAACTGTCTTCCCTCCATGATAAAGATCATGCTGGCTTATATAAGCACATGTTCTTTAAGGCACAAGCTCTGATAATTCATAACCACATTAGGTGATTTATCCTAATACCTTATGATTGATTATGATCAATGCAAAGTTTAAACTAAACATGTGAGTATTTATGCATGCTTTTGAGTGAGACCCAAATCTGATATGCTTATATATCTCTCAATGATTTGTTTGGTTTACCATATTTTGTAGACCAAGTCTACTTAAGAATTCCTTGGTTCTAAATAGCTTGACCTATTGGATTTGGCTTGTTATTTTAGAGTTGAAAGGCATGATGCATTATTAAAAGTTTTGGAAGGCCAATTATTGTCACCAATGCACATTCGTCTGCATAAATTCTAGTAAAGTTTAAAATTCAATTCAAAAATTCATTGTAAAGCTCTACAACACTTTGACAAATTCATTAATAGCACAAAAAAAATTCAATTCCTCCAATCATTCTCAAATGGAATCTCAGATGCATGATTCAAATAAAATAGTAATAATTAAAATTGAACAAGAGCATGAACAACCCTTAAATCCTTGTCCGATTTGGCTGCAAGTGCTTGAAGCAGTGTAGTTTTCCCTGATCCTAAAGGCCCTAAAAGTAAAGTCATTCTGGAGAGTGTGATAAAAGGACTAAAAGTTAGCAAAACACCTAAAACAATACAATATTGATGCATTTGTGAGATTGCTTACATGTGAGAAATGTCAATGATTTGAATTGCTAAGTAAAGGTTTATGAATAATTTTATTGTAATTTTTAACATGCTCTTTTATATAAAAGTCTTTTGAATTTGAAGTGTAGATAAGGCATAAGTTCATTATCTCTTGTGTTAAAGCTTAAATTTTTTTAATTAAGAGAATAATAAATTACAAGAATCAAAATCTTGATTAATTAGTCATGATGACTCTAATTTCATGTCAAAAATCACTTCAAACTCATGAATAGTTTAATTAGAATATCTAACAAGGGGCATATAAGGTTATATTTGCATTATAAGAAAATGGCTTTATGTAAATATCAAGTTTCAACTTTTGAAACTTTATAATTGAAAATTGATATCATTCATGTGCCACAGCAAGTTTAGATCAATAATTCTCCTCTCCTAAAAAAAAGATAGCTAAAAATTACATAAATTAAATTAATTTGAAGAATTTAGAGAATGATGACAACAGAAATGATATGACTATAAAGTACCTTGAAAGTTTCAGGATTCTACTTAGAGTACATTGACAATCCTTTTCTTAGATGGGAAAAGTTTAATTGATCCAAGAACTCCCTGTTTATCACAAACAAAAAGAAAAAGAGAGAACTTATCAATATATTTGAAAGAAGGAAAAAAATATATTAGGCTTTTTAAAGCATAGATAATAGAAGTTTAAATGATTGTAAAGAGTTGTAAAATTTATTTCAATATTTTTTTAGTAAATTAATCATTTAGTCTTAAAAGATCACTATTTTCTTTATTTGATCTTCCAAAGATTAAGCCTTTCAGTTTAGTCTCTCAATTAAAAATTGTTTCTTTAACTAGGCAAAACCACATCACCTAATAGACTAACTAATATATCATAAAGGAAGCCTAGGACTTGCCTAATTGTCAGTCTCCCTTAAACAAGTGGTCTTAACTAATTTCTCAAAGCCTAGTCTAACAGGATAATAATTAAAAAATAAAAAAAGAATAAAATGATGTCATTTAAAAAAAATTATACTTGAATATATTCATATCATCAATTAAAATTAATACACATTGATTATCCTTTTATATTATATCAACTAGTTTGTTCAAGTAATTGTGACTTTACGTATTGTGAGGATCCATTTTAATCAAAAGGAAAATGATTGAGAGATTAAATTAAGAAAACTTTATTTTTAAAGAACAAATTGAGATAAAATTTATTTTTTAGAGACTCAATCATTAATTTATTTTTTTAATTTGGTTGTGATGAGGGATGGGTGATAGAGCATGTAAGAAACTGCTAGAGATGTCAATTTGGTAAATTACATTAGGTACCTAAAAATTCAATCAAGATAATTATCTATAGTAAAAAAATTTATATCTAATTCTTTATATCTTTATTATTAAGTTCTCCAATCAAAACATGGCAAATACTTGACAAATGTATGATTTTTTTTAGACAATTGTATAATTCTTTAATTAAATCATATATTTATCATGTTATTATAAAAAAATTATACACTTATCATATTTTAATAAAAAATATAAATAATATAAATATAAAAATTACATCCAAATTTAGTCCTTATCAATAATTGAATTGTTATAAGGAGACAAAAAAGTGTATGCCTGACAAATTTTGATGGGCTATGATTTAGTATTAATGGACATGGTGTCCGTTTTTGTCTTTGTTTGTTTGGGTACCAAATAAAAAATGCAAAAAATTTATATACTAAAAAATTGTTGACCATTAGATGAAAATGACAATCTAGATAATTAATTAATTAATTAATTATAATACCTCTATTGCATTCATGGCAGAATTCACTAGTGTTGGCATTGCTCTGCTTCCAGTATATGCATCCCCTTACTACAAACAGATGCTCAAATTGAACTTCGATCTTACGAATCTCTATTCCAACCCTAATTAACAAAACAAAAATTGAAACTTGTTTGCACAAAATCACTCAAAATAAAACCAAAGCAGATTTAAATTAAAGTAAGCTACATATATTTTTTAATTTCAGTTTTTTTTTTCATAAAATTATAAATACCCTCTTCAAATAAACCTTTATTACTTTAAACACCCTTTTGTTATTTTCGGAAGTTACACCAGCCTCTTCTAGTTTTATGTGAAATTTTAAAATAAAGTGAAAAAAAAGAAGGGACATTAATTAGGGGATTTTATTTTTTAATACTATGATCAGGATCTCTTTCAGTTTTATCCAAGACTAAAATTTCAAAATATTTGGATTGAGAATAATAAAAGGAAAGGAAAGGAAAGGAAAATGAACTAAAATTTTAATTTTGATATTTTTTAATTTAGATTTAAATCTATTTTTTTTATCTATTTTTCTCAATCCAAACTTGTTCTAAAAATGTATTAGATTTAAACCTAAATAAAAGAAAATGTCAAAAACTAAAATTTTACCTTCTTCTTCTTCTTGAGAGAGAGAGAGAGAGAGAGAGAGAGAGAGAGAGAGAGAGCAAAGATATGGTTAAATATTAATTTTGCTACCCCTTGTTTGAGCAAGTTTTTCTTTTTTCCCAAAATTTTTAAATTAGTAAAAATTAAAAATATAAATAAAGGAGGACTTTAGAGAAGTTTGAAAAGTAGTTTAAAATTTTTTATTATCCTCTCTATCTTTTAAATAACTGCCAAAAAAATTATTATTTTTTCTTCCTTGCCTTAAAAGGCAAACTCTAATGCATATAAGACTTTACTCTTAATATTCCTAGGAAGAATCGTAGCCACAAGGAGAAATTCCATCATAGGGGAGGTTTTGTACTGCATATTTTACAAAATCAAAATATGAATTTGGGGTCTTGAACATCATGGACAGATTTCCTTTTCCTTATATTTAATGTGTTCCTGACAGAAATTAATAAAGAGAGAAAGAGATGACTTACCTATCAATCCTGTTCGTCAGCCTGTGCAAAAACTTGTCATTATCTTCTTCAGCATTCTTCAGAATGCTGTCCAAGAGATGCCTCTTTTCCTGCAGCCCAAGCTTGCTGACATCAACCTGTTCATAATCAACACTCTTCTTCATCATCCTTGTCCTCATCCTCTCAAATATAGGAAGCCTCTCTATGGCTGCCCATTTCAGCTCTTCTTCCTTATCTTCTCTCCTCATACTGCTTCCTGACTTCACAACTCCACCCCTATTGTCTCCTCCCAATGCTTCCTCCATACCTACCTACCAAATGAACAAGGATTCTGCAGATTCTAACAAACTAGGAAGGTAAATTCTTATGTGGGCATTGGTGCTTTCAGAGATTTCAGATTCTTAGTAACTAGGAAGGAAAATCCTTATGTGAGCAATGGAAGTTTCAGAGATGTCAGAATCTCACAGAACATAACAAAAGATGCTGATAGTTGGTTCCAGCTTAAGGAAACAAAGGTTGTGATTCCAAGCAACCAGGAAGGAATAACCTTAAGTGGGAAATGGAGGTTTTAGATTTCAGAATCTCAGAAGAAGTCAAGAAGATATTTAAGGGTGGTTATAGCTTAAGAAAGAAGGTTCGTAACTCTGTATCTACCAAACAAGGCTTGTGTTTGAATTCTAAGAAGCTTGGAAGGAAAATCCTTATGTGAACATGGAGTTTTAGAGATTTTAGAATCTGAGAACAAATCAAAAAAATACTACAGGTAGTTTTACCTTAAGGAAGAAGGTTTATAACTCTCTACATCTATCTACCAAACAAGGATTTTCTAATTATAAGCAACTAGGAAAGAAAATCCTTATGTGGGCAATGAAAGTTTCAGATTTTAAGCTATATGTGTACATGGGAAATGGTCATAAGAATATAGGGGTATCAGTAAATACAGAGAAAAAGGCACAAGAAAGAAAGAGTGTTAATTTATGGGGGTATCAGTAAATACAGAGAAAAGGGCGAAGGAAAGAAAGAAGGAAAAAAGGTGTTAATTTGCATCATTGTGCTTGAAAGATGATCTTTCCAAGAAGCTCTGTTTGGAATATGCTAAAAAAATAAAATAACATAAAATAAAATAAAAATAAAGTACCTAAGTATAGAATAGTATATTTTGAAGGAATGATATTTTTATTATTTAGTTTTTGCTCATGTAAAGTCTGAGGGTTCATCGCGCATTCAAAGAATAATTTAGTGAGTTTTAACTCAAGAATTTTATCCTGTGCTTGAAAAAGGATTATATAATAACATTTTGTTATGCTTCTGGTCTTGAATCGTAACAAATCTCTCTTTTTTGTCAATACGAAAAAGAAAAAAGTTTTAGATAATCTTCTTGTGTTGTGCGATGAGTAATCAACTAACTTCGGGAAGGCCAAAGAAAGTACCAAATTTTTGAAACTAAAATACTGGAGCCAGCTTGGCCAAATATCATACTCATATAGGCTTCAATTATTATCAGTTTAAGAGCTAATTTTCTTTTACTTTAAAAACCAAAAAAGAAAAAAAGAGCATTGGTGGATAGAGAAAGCAGACGCCATTATCCAAGTTTGCAACTATGGTTGCTTTGCTTCATCCAATTTGTAACTACAGAATTTAAGAAGCTCTACCAGAATTCCAAGGTAGGACTCCATTGCAATTTTATTTATTTATGGCATTTTAAAAATTTGAATACAACTCCATTTATATACTATATCTATAAGTAAATGGTTGACTATGTTCTGATTTAGAACTATGTTTTTTTTTGTAATAAACTTTTATATTGTCGGAATTGTGAACAAAAAAAAAGATATATTCTTATTATAATTTAATTAAAAATTCGTGAATTTTATTTTGGGCAAGAACATTATTTTATAAAATTATTATAAAAACTTGTGAATATTATAGGTTACATGGATAATTTTAAATTTCGATAAAAGATAATATTGGTTTCTCTAGGGAAGTTAAATAATTTATTTTTAAAATTTCAGTAATAAATAAAAATATTTTTTAATTATAAATATAAAATAAGAGAAATTATATGCAACCCCTATAATTTTGATATACAAACTTTAAAACATAACACTTTGTTTTCTTATAATATTATAAAAATTAAAAACTTTACATATTAGTTAAAATTATTATCTAGAAGTCACCTAATTATGACGTATAAGGAAAAGATTGAAAAAATAATCAATATACAAAGTATCATGTGATAGTCAAATAAATTTTAGTATTTTTCTTATAGTTGAAGAAATAATGTATCAAGTTTTAAAATTTATGCATGAAAATTATAATTAAATTAAATTTAAAAATAAATGTACGATTCTTTTAAATAATAATAATAAATTAAAAAAAAAAAAAGAGAAAAAGACAACAAAACGTAGATTCATGATGTGGCTAAGATTCTGAGAAGGAAGTGTTGTCTTCTTGATGGAACCCCACCTGTCGAGCTTCTTAATCCTCGCACGGCCGTGTTTGGTCCGCGGGAAAAGTCCAGGAAGGAATGGGTGAGGGATAACGAATCAACCGTTTCGTGTGTTTGGTATGCAGGCTTCTCTTTTACTGGGTGAGAGACATTCCACCATAAACTGGAATGAAATCTTCTGAGCCATCTCCAGATTCTTATCCAATTGAGGTGAGTGATAGTGTATTTTAGCCTTACGGGTTTACAAATTTTGGGGATTTTTGTTCCTTCTTTTGGTTGATAGTTGGCATTGGACATTAACAGGTTGTGTTGTTGCTCTACTTCTACTATTGTGGTGTGCTCGGAACGATCTCCTGCAAAACCCATTTCTGATTCTCGTCCTGATAGAGTAAAGTTATAGTCTTTCTCTTTGTTATTTATTATTTTCCTCTCTTTGTGGTTTTAATATTTCCTGGGTCATGCGACCTCTATATTATTTTTGCTGTTTTATGGTTACTTTGTCTTTGATTGTTGATTGTTGTTTTAAGACATAATAATTTTAAGTAGTTTTAGAATTTGAAGGCATTTCCCTGTCAATAGTTAGAAAGAGGAGTTTCTATGTAATTATCAACTTTACTATGGTCTTCCTTTCTGCAGATGATGGGACTTATGCTATGAAAAAGATCTTCATTCAGAACAGCGAACAGTTGGACTTGGTGAGGGAGGAGATCCGTGTCTCGTCACTGTTCATTCATCTAAATCTGATCCCACTTCTTGATCATGCAATCATCTCTTTCCAACCATTTTATTGTTAGTCCTTACCCTTTACAAACGTTAAAATGTTAGTATCTACCTTGTCCACATGTCATAACAGTGTCCATTTTTAGCTGAGTTGGCAAACAGCTTGTACACATGGCTGCCACATATTAAAAAGCATTTGACTGGGCATAAAATGCATAGCTGAGCTGAACTGTATGGCATTCCGACTCCTCTATAAACAGGGCGCTTGCAGCTATTATCTTTGGCTTGCTTTGTTGAGAAAAAGAGTTTGGTAAAGAGTGAGATGATGATTATGATGATGATGAAGGTAAAGGGCAGTTAGTGCTTGTCTTAGTCTCTCAGCTTGGTAGCTCAGCCATTTCTAGTATTAGAGTACAACTTACTTAGTGCTAACTTCGTCTAATGCTCTGTTTCAATGAAACCCAGAAGGCTACAACCATTTCTAGTGTTGAGTACTACTTGCGGAGGCTCTCTCGTCTTTAGCCAATATAGCAAATTAGGTTCCCCTTTGATTCTTCTTCAACCTTGAACTAGTTCATTATTTAATGTTCTGAAATTTTTGTTTGGACGAATGAAGGCTACAGCCAGAACGATAAAACAATAATTATCATATATTAACGAATAATTGCAATGGCAAATGTTGCCGCTGTGTTTTAATTTACTCTCAGGATACACAATTATGAACTCAATTTGTTTCATGAGATGTTACAACTTGCCTGTTCGTGCTCGAAGGAGCTTGTTGACGAGAAGTAGAAGTTGAAGATGTGAAGATGAAGAAGAGGGGAAGACGAAGCCTTAACCTCTACATTTTTGGACTCTGTTATCGTGCTTCTGCATTTGCAGAAGAGAAGTAGAGCTCTGCCATGCGTTCATTGCGGCTGGTTGGAGGATACAGTGCATGTTTGGATATGCTTTATTAAATCATGTTTGGAGAGAAACACAAATTCTCTGCTATTTGCAAATTAGAGTTTTCTCCTTACAAATTATAATTTTTTTTTTATAAATGCTTATCCAAATATACTAATAATGTTGTTGGAGAAAATTTTTAAAATATATAAAATTTTAGTAGGGGAGATCATTAAAATAAAAAATAATTATTTTATTTTTATTTTTAAAAAATAATTTAATAAAAAAATAATAAATATAATAAATATTACTTGTTATATAAAAAGAATATCTTCGCATATTCAATATTAGAAATGACTAAGCTACAGGGCTGAGACTCGGAAAAGCACCAACTGCTCTTCACCTTCACCATCGTCATCGTCTCACTCTTTACCAAACTGTTTTTTCTTCTCAATAGAAGAAGAAGCCCAAGCGAGCTAGAGATAATAGCAGCGAACACCCTATTTACCGTGGAGTCTGAATGCCATACGGTTCACCCGTGCAATTTATGCCCAGTTAGATGCTTTTTAATATGTGGCAGCCACGTGTAAAATTGTTTGCTGAAAATTGATGCCGGACATGTGGACAAGATAAGAAGTAACATTTTAACGTTTGTAAAATATGAGGATTAACATTGAAAGTTAAAAAAGTATAGAGATAATTTAAAAAATAAAAAATTATAAAGATTAAATTGAGAACTAAAGTAAATTATAGAGATCGAATGATTATTTTTTCAAATATTTTTCTGAAATTAAAAAATAAGAATTAATTGTTTTCATATTTTTTTATTCTTATTTTATTGAAAATACTTTTTTTGGGAATTAGAATGTTAAAATTGAATATTTTAAAATTTTTTATTATTCATAATTTGTTTTTTTATTATTGATAATTAAAAAAATCATTTTTTGAATTACAAATAAATATTTTTATATTTTTTGTTATTGTAATTAAAAATTATTTTTAAAATAAAAAATTATTATTTTATAATTTTTCATTATTAGTGATAATAAAAAATTATTATTTTATTTTATTTTTTGACCTAATAGTATTATGGTTATTTAATCAATTTTTTTAATTCTTATATTATTTTCATCCAATTAAACATAGTATCATATCAAACATAATTTTAAATTATAAGATTTTATTCCACTCTCATTCCATTTTCCATTTTCCTTCCTATCAAAATCTTTTTGCATACTAAATGATTTGTTGAAATAAATATAAATCTAAGAAAATAATTCATAAATGAGTAGAAAATATACTAATGTTTAGTAAAATTATTTTTTAACGTTTTTGTATGTTATTTTTATTAGTTTAATTTACTCATATTTATTACGTTAGGTTTAGCTAAAAAAACTTTATATGAGAAAATGACAGTTGACGAAATGAGTTGCACAATCTTTTTAGAGGAATGAAACTTGCTGCACTAGCTATCTACACAATTTCAACGATG
The DNA here is from genome assembly GCA_026724425.1 of Erythrophleum ivorense. Taxonomy (NCBI): domain Eukaryota; kingdom Viridiplantae; phylum Streptophyta; class Magnoliopsida; order Fabales; family Fabaceae; genus Erythrophleum; species Erythrophleum ivorense. The sequence goes on along the minus strand of JAIUCV010000822.1, from coordinate 165,333 downwards.
TCTTCTTTAATGCTAACTGAATCAAAGCTTCATATATATATATATATATATATATATATTAAGACCATTGCACCTAAATCAGTTTAGGTGGGTCTCTCCCAATTTATGATTGGACTACACCTCCAAAAGCTTTTTTATACAATTAATTTCACGCTGCTTATCAAAATTGTAACTGCATAATAAAAATACCCACATTAACTTAAACTAATTAGGACACAAACAATTAAAACTTGGCACAATTAATTAACAAAAAAGTTCAGATTCTAGATAAATTATTTAATGTCATTTTCAAGCCTAATTTGTATATATTAAAAAGTAAGAAAAGAATAATAATTTTATACAAAAATAAATAGCTTTAAAATTAAGAAAAATGACAGTGCCATGTCGTAGTAATAGTAGCACTAGTAAATATGCTGTCAAAAATTAAATGAGAGAGAGATAGAGCAGGTAGGTACGAAACATAGGAAAATAGTCAACAAAAGACAAACGAAAGAGTAAGAAAGATTATGACCGATCAAGAAAATAATATAATAATTTTAAATAAATTTACAAAAAGAATTATAATTGATGAAACACTTGAATAATTAAAATCAAAACTGGGGATTTTAAACAAGAATTTCCGTTAAGACAGTAATATATTTTTGAATAGCTTTTTGCGATTAAGATCTCTACAAAACTAAATTTCTCTTTTACAAAAAAAAATCAAAATTTTTAATTTTTTTGGTTTTGGTTCAAAATAAAAATTAAAAAAATTTAAATTTGTTTCAAAATATAGTTTGTGAAATAATCCCATCGAAAAAGCTCAAAATAAGACAACTTTCATGACATTTTTGACGAAAATTCTGCTGAAACCTTTAATAACTAATATATTATGAAAAAAATTAGGGCAGAGAAGTTGACTAAAAGATTAAAAACAAAAATTTCCTTTTTCAATGAGATTTCCATAAAAATATTAAAATAAAAAAAATTTCCAAAATTATGAAGTTATGAAGTGTTTTATAAAAATATTAAAAAATGAATACATTTAATACAAAAACTTTTTAGCAAAAAAATACCTTCAATAAAACGTAAAAAATACATTCTTTCAAGGAAAATTCTTTCAATAAATTAAGAAGTGTTATGAATCCATCCATTATGGTGGATGTTCTTCTAATTTCTTAACCCCCAAATTCATTGATAGGTTATGATTTCATTCTTTATATGGTTTTTTATGTAGATGATCATCTCTTTCAAGAATTGTAACCCTTTGGCTTCAAGAATTGTAACTTTTCTTCTCATATTCTTTTAAGAATGTGTAACTCTTTGCATATTCATTTTCCACTTTTATGTCCTACTTTATGGTATATTATTTTACATTTTGGATGTAATTTTTTGGAGTTACAAATTTGCACCTGTAAATATACAATACATCTGCATTGAGAGTGATGAATAAAAGATGAAAAACATTTTTCTTATTCTGTATCTTCTCTAAATCCTCTTTTCTCTATCTCTTGAGTTGTTTCATAATACGTTATCAGTATGAATTTGCTCTTGATCATTTAAGCAAAAAAGGTAAAATCTTTCCATCTTACTCATTAATTTTTCTATTAGTTTTATTCTATTTGAATTATCATGTCAAATGTTACGAAACTTGAATTTATGGCTCTTAATCTTTTGGGCAAGAATTATTTATCTTAGATTTTAGATGCTGAAATTCATTTTGATGCAATGGGTCTTGAAAATACTATCAAAGAAAGAAACAATGAGTCAATACAAAATCACGTTAAGGCGATGATTTTCCTTTGTCATCACTTCCATGATAAGTTGAAATCTGAATATCTTACAGTGAAAGATCCACTTGTACTTTCGAATAATTTGAAAGAGAGGTATGACCACCAGAAAACTATTCCAAAGGCTCGTTATGATTGGATGCATCTACGATTGCAAGATTTTAAATCAGTCAATGAGTATAATTCTGTAATATTTCGTATTAGCTCTTAATTAAAATTGTGCAAAGAAGCAATTATTGAAAGAGATATGGAAAAAACTTTTTCTACTTTTCATGCTTCTAATATGTTCCTACAGCAGCAATATAAAGAAAAAAGGTTTAAAAAATATTCACAATTAATTTTATGCCTTCTTGTGACTAAACAAAATAATGAACTACTAATGAAAAATCATAAAACCTGTCCAACTGGTTCTACTCCATTCCTTGAAGTGAATATGACTATGATTAATAATAATGGATGAGGACGTGGTCGTGGTTGTGGTTGATGTCGTGGATGTGGCCGAGAAAGAAATAATGCTCCATATCATAAAAATGTTACTTACCACCAGAAGTGGAATAAAAGAGAAAAAAAAAAAACAAGGAAGCACAAGTGGACAAAAGAAATATGTGAAGAATTCAAAAAATTCAAGCTATCGTTATGGTATGAATAAATATTGGTCACGTACCTGTCGTACAGCAAAACACCGTGTTGATCTCTATCAAGTATTAATGAAGGAAAAGGAAAATGTGTTGAGACCAATTTTACTAATCTATATGATGACTTTGCCAATGATCCCATAAATACTGCACACTTAGATGTATTAGATTTCTTTGTCAACTCACAAGAAAATATTGATACTTAAAATAAGTTTATGTGTTTGTAATTATTTTTATAATTATAAGTTTATATGAAATTTTAAGCATGAGTTTTTATAATGTTTCTTATACTTTTGTTTTGTTTAATTTTAGAAAAATGAATAAAGATATATGTCCCGTAGATAGTGCAAGCACCCATACGATTTTAAAAGATAAAAAATATTTTTCTCAAATAAATATAGGTAAAGCTTACGTTACTACAATTTTTAGTAATACAAAATTAATTGAAGGATCTACAATAACTATTATCATATTACCAGAAACAACAAGATTTATCATAAATAATACTCTATTTTCTTCTAAGTCTCAAAGAAATTTGTTGAGTTTTAAATATATTCACTGTAATGGATATCATATAGAGACTATGTGTAAAGGAAATAATAAATACCTTTATATCATGAGCATTGTTTCTGGTAAGAAAAAGATACTAGAAAAATTACTAACTTTCTCTTCCGATTTGTACTATATAAAAATTAGTACAATTAAGATACATACAACTATAAACCATAAGTTTATAGATTCAAAAATATTTATCATTGACATGAATGGTTGGGGCATCCTGGAACAATAATGATGTGAAAAATTATTGAGAATTCACATGGCACCCATTGAAAAACCTGGAGATTTTTCAATTTAAGGAATTCTCATACGCTGGTTGTTCTGAAGGTAAATTAATTATTAAGCCATCACTAACTAAAATTGGAGCTAAATCTCTAACTTTTCTAGAACATATACATGGTGACATTTGTGGGCCTATTTATCTACCATTTAGACCATTTAGATATTTTATAGTATTAATAAATGCATCTAACAGATGGTCTCATATATGCTTGTTATCAACTCGTAACTTGGCGTTTCTAAGATTGCTTACTCAAATTATTCGATTAAGAGCACAATTTCTAGATTATACCATTATGTCTATTCAACTTGATAATATTGGAGAATTTTCTTCACCAACTTTCAATGACTATTACATGTCAATTGGAATACATATTGAACATCCTGTAGCTCATGTTCATGCACAAAATGGTTTAGTTGAATCATTTATTAAATGAATTTAATTAATTGCTAGGCTTTTACTAATGAAAATGAATCTCCCTATTTCTACTTGGGGACATGCAATTTTGTATGCAGTAGCACTTATACACATAAGACCAACAAATTATCATAAATACTCCTCTTTACAATTGGCTTATAGTTAGGAACCAAATATTTTCTATTTTAAAATTTTTGGATGTGCAATATATGTTCCAATAGCTATACCACAATGTACTAAGATGAGACCTTAAAGAAGGTTGGGAATATATGTAGAGTATGATTTCTTTTCTATTATAAGATATCTTGAGCTAATGATAGGAGATGTATTTACAGCACGTTTTGCTTATTGTCATTTTGACGAGTTAGGTTTTCTAACATTAGAGAGAGAAAAAGATAAGCAGTTGGTTAAAGAAATTACATAAAATACTTTAACATATATTGATTCTCATACAAAACAATATGAACTTGAAGTTCAAAAAATAATTCACTTACAAAGTATAGCAAATCAACTGCCAGATGCATTTACTGACTTAAAAAGAGTGACAAAGTTACATATACAACCTGCAAATGCTCCTGTAAGAATTGAAGTCCCTAAAGGACAATTAGTAAGTGAAATAACTAATGAGTTCAAAGTACACCAAAAGCGTGGTAAACCAATTGGTTCAAAGGATAAAAATCCCATAAAAGGAAAGGAACAATTATTCCTAATGAGCCCATTAAAGAAATAGATACTCCTGAAGAATTTAGAGACATAACAAGTAACATAACTCCATAAGAAGTTCAAGTACCTGAAATTGATAAAAATGAAGAGATCTCAATAAATTATATTTCTACAGGGAAAAGATTTAACCGTAAGGAAATAGTTATTGACAACATTTTTGCATACTTTGTGGCACTTAATATTATAAGTGATAATGAGGATCATAAACCTACATCCGTCGATGAGTGTCGATGTAGATGTGATTGGCCAAAATGGAAAGACACAGATCAAACATAATTGAACTCATTTGAAAAACGGGAGGTTTTGGGCCTATAGTCCGAACACTTGAAGGTGTAATACCTATTGGGTACAAATGGGTATTTATGCGTAAGCGAAATGAGAAAAATGAAGTTGTGAGATATAAAGCACAACTTGTCGCACAAGGGTTCTCACAAAGACCTGGAATTGACTATGAATTCACTTATTCTCCTGGGGTGGATGCAATCAGATTTCGTTATTTTATTATTATGACAATGCATAAAAAACTTGATATGCGTCTTATAGATATTGTTACAGCATATTTATATGACTTACTTGATCATAACGTCTATAGGAAAATCTCAAAAGGATTTAAGATGTCTAAAGTATATAATTCAAAGTCCCAAGAACTTTATTTAATTAAATTACAAAGATCCTTGTATGGAATAAAACAATCTAGACGAATGTAGTATAATCATCTTAGTGAATATTTGTTAAAGGAAAAACATAAGGATGACTATATATATCTATGTGTTTTCATAAAACGGTCAAATTCATGATTTGCAATTATTGTTGTATATGTTGATGATTTGAACATTATTGAAACTTTAGAAGAGATTTCAAAAGTAGTAGATTGTTTGAAAAAGGAATTTGAAATGAAAGACTTTAGAAAGAAAAAGTTTTGTCTTAGTCTATAGATTGAGTATTTGAAAGATGAAATTTTTATACATCAATCAAACTATACGCAAAAGGTTTTTAAAAGATTTTACATGGATAAAGCACATCCATTAAGTACCCCAATGGTTGTTCAGTCACTTGATGTGAAAAATGATATTTTTTGACCTCGAAATGATAATAAAAAACTTCTTAGTCCTGAAGTATCATATCTTAGTGAAATTGGGGCATTAATGTATTTTACTAACAATACAAGACCTGATATAATTTTTACTGTAAGCTTGTTAGCTAGATTTAGTTCAACTCCAACATGAGGGCATTAAATTAGAGTTAAACATATTTTCTAATATCTTCGAGGTACTATTGATATGGGCTTGTTATATGCAAATAAATCTAGATCAGAACTTTTAAGATATGCAAATGCTGGATATTTATCTGACTCACACAAAGCTAGATCTCTAATAGGGTATATATTTACAAGTGGAAATACAGCTGTTTCATGGCATTCCACTAAACAAACACTTGTGGCCACTTCCTAAAATCATGCAGAAATTATAACAGTTCATGAAGCAAGTTAAGAATGTGTTTGGTTAAGATTTATGACTCAACATATCTGAGAAACATATGGTTATCTTCTTACAAGAAAACTCCAACTATACTGTATGAAGACAATACAGCATGTATAGCTCAATTGAAGGAAAGGTATATCGAAGGAAATAGAGCAAAGCACATTTCACCAAAATTCTTTTTCACCCATGATCTTTAAAAGAATAGTGATATTGATGTTCAACAAATTTGTTTAAGTGATAATCTTGCCTACTTATTTACCAAGGCATTACCTACCTCAACATTTGAAAGATTAGTACACAAAATTGGGATAGGACGACTCAAAGATCTACAATGATATTGTGAATAGGAGGAATGTACAAGGAATGGTGTACTTTTTTCCTTCATTATAGTTTTTTTTCCACTGGATTTTTCTCTAGTAAGATTTTAATAAGACATATTCTTTGTACAATGGACTTCCAAAGGGAAGTGTTATAAATTCATCTATTATGGTGGATGTCCCTTTAGTTTCTTAACTTTCAAATTCATTAAAAGATAGGCTATGATTCCATTCTTTATGTGGATGATCATCTCCTTCAAGAATTATAATTCTTTGGCTTCAAGAATTGTAACTCTTCTTCTCATATTCTTTCAAGAATGGGTAACTCTTTAGATATTCATTTCCCACTTTTATGCTATACTTAATGGTATATTATTTTATATTTAGAATGTAACATTTTAGAATTACAAATTTGTACTTATAAATATGTATCCCATCTGCATTGAGAGTGATGAATAAAAGATGAAAAACATTTATCTTATTCTATATCTTCTCTAAATCATCTTTTCTTTATCTTTTGAGTTGTTTCATAAAGAATCTAGAAAATTACTATGACAGAAACTTTTGTAAAAATAAGTATCTAGATGTATATATATATATACGTACATACATACGTATATATATATATATATATATCTCAATTTAATCTACATTCCTAAATTTTTTTCCATACTTAAATCTCCAAGTTATGAACCTAAAGTTATTAACACTTATTTTTTTAAATTTATTCCATCACCTTAATTAGGAATTCTCAATTGCCAACCTATATAGGTTGTGAAAATTATGAGGACTGATCTCTTGTAATGGGAGATCATTTTGTAGTAATGTGTAGTAACTCGTTTTCATTTTTATTTTTTTCTAAGAGATTAAAAATTAAAGTTAGGAAGATAAAAACAATATATAGAATTGTGAGGATGAAAAATGTAAATTTGAGGGAAAATTACACTTTAAAATTTTTAATTTAATTTTAGTTGAAGTTTTTAAATTTTTTTCAGAGTTATATTTTTAATCTTTATAGTTACACTTTTTATTTTCTTTACTCCAATTTTTAATTAGTCCTTAAAAAAAAGAGGCAAATTACCTTACTACACTAATCCTTTATTACGGGGTGCTGTGCTCAAAAATTACACTAATCATGAATATTTTTTTGAGGATGTGAAAATTATTAATGTAATTCCTTTAAATAATAATTATATCTATTTTAATAACCTTAAAGATGGCTCAGTAATTAAAAAGGCATACATTTTACTTTGATTATTTAGATCTAAATTTTAGAATCAACATTTTTTTAAAATAATATACATCTATCAAATCACTAAAAAATATGCATTGTTAAAATAATATTTAAATATATTAATAATTAAAAAATGATCTTGACATGCTTCTAAATGCACCCTAATGCGTGTTGAAAGAATAATATTTAGTAGTTAATTGATGTTAGTAGCTTTTATATGTCAATTGTGAATTAGTTTCTGTTGGTTAAAGAGAGTTAAAGGTCTAACTACTTGCTTAAGCTAGTTGGTATCTCATATACAATATATAAATAGAAGTTAATAGGGAATTTTATATGATTTTTGAAGTTTGAATAATATACCAATGATATTGAGTATACTTGCGTGTGCAACGCAAATACGGATCCATTTCTTCAACAATGGCCAATTATGGTCACAATAGTGAAGGACCAGGGTTTAACAACGACTCCGAAGGAGCCTAACAACACACCAAGAAAAGAGACCAACTGCACACCAATGAAGACCACAAATGGATTAGAAGTGAGACTCAAATATTTGATGTAGTACGATTAAAAAGGCAACGAGGTCATTTTGCAAAATTGGCATGAAGCTCTGCTCCACTTGCTGCACAATAGGTCAAAAAGTACTATGGAAGTTCATTTTCCATTTTCATCTTGCTTTTAGTCTACCAAACGATTCAAAGCAAGTGAATCCCTTTCAATTTCTTTTTCCATCATCTTACCAAAAGGGGTGTTAAACAATACATTCTTTTGAGGAAAGTTCTTTTAATAAATTAAGAAGAATCTAGAAAATTAATATGATAGGAACTTTTTTAAAAAAGTAAGTATCTAAATATATATTTCAATTTAATGTACAATCCTTAATTTTTTTCCATACTTAAATCTCCAGGTTACGAACCCTTGTGCATGAATCCAAAAAAATTAGTGATCACGGTGAAGTTATTAACACTTATTTTTTGAATTTGTTTCACCACCTTAATTAGAAATTATCAACTACCAACCTATATAGGTTGTGAAAATTATGAGGACTGATCTCTTGTAATGGGAGATCCTTTGTAGTAATCTACAGTAACTCATTTTATTTTTATTTTTTGAGAGATTAAAAATTGGAATTAAGGAGATAGGAAATATAATTGTAAAGATTAAAAATGTAATTATGAGAAAAAATTATATTTTAAAAATTTTAATTGAAATTTAGTTAAAACTTTAAATTTTTTTCCAAAGTTTTATTTTTTGTCCTTACAATTACATTTTTTTTCTTAACTCTAATTTTTAGTCTTAAAAAAAAAAGATGCAAATTACCTTGCTACACTTCATCCTTTACACTCGAAAATTACACTAATCATGAATATTTTTTTGAGGATGTGAAAATTATTAATATAATTGCTTTATATAATAATTATATCTATTTTTAATAACCTTAAAAATGGCTCAGTAATTAAAAAGGCATACATTTTACTTTGATTATTTAGATCAAAATTTTAGAATCAACATTTTTTTAAAAAAAATTCTAAATCTATCAAATCAATGAAAAATATGCATTGTCAAAATAATATTCAAATATATTAATAATTAAAAAAATATCTTTACATGCTTCTAAATGCACCCTGATGCGTGTTGAAGGATTGAAGGAATAACATTTAGTAGTTAATTGATGTTAGTAGCTTTTATATGTCAGTTGTGAATTAGTTTTTGTTAGTTAAAGGGAGTTAAAGGTCTAACTACTTAACTAAGCCAGTTAATATTTTGTATACAATATATAAATAGAAGTTAATAGGGAATTTTAGATAATTTTTGAAGTTTGAATAATATACCATTGATATTGAGTATCCGTTTGCATTTGTTCTATACCACACCCAACCCTACCCCCCCCCCCCCAAATAATAATAAAGCACCATTATTTTTCAGAGCTTTTTATGAAGAATTTATCGAGCACTACCAATTTTTTATTTTAAAGAAAAATATAACTTGAATTCAATACTTGTGCTTCAAAATTGGAATAAGTATATACCACTTCTTACAATAGATTAAAGCCAATAATTAATCATCACATCTCAAATTAGAGATTGAATAATATATACTTGATAAAACTTATGAAATTTCTATAAATTGTTGAAAAAAAACTATCTGTATATGGTATTTCTTCAGACAATAATTGGTAAACATATATTTAGCCCAAAAAAAAAATCTCTTTTGTCCATTTCGCATATCCTTTAATACTCCTTATCTTGTCTGGAAATTAAGGAACCTAATGCCATATGCAAATACAAAGACAAATAAAAGAGCAAAAACAATATGAGCAGCAGCAACAACTCCAAGGAAATCATATCTAAAGCCCATCTGCATCTCAAGGTAGTCTTTTACTGATATTAGTTTTGATCCAGGAACCTCTATAAAAGTATTTTTGTCACCTACTTGGGAAGTCACCAGGCCATATATAGTCCAAGCTGTAGGGCTTGCCCAATAATACCACCTCCACCATACTGGAATTTGCTGCAAACAAGAAAAAGCTACTACTTAGATTGATGTTAGTGTGCACAGTTAAGACGGTGATAGACTAAAATGAGCTAGCAAAGGTGATTACTCATATCGAGTAAAATTTGTGTTTAACATGATTATATGCCTATTATAAAACTTGTTTGATATACTTATCATTAATAGACCAAGTTACTCAAATTATTTTGCCATGAAATTGGCAATAGAAGTTCCTAATTTACCTTACATGAAAATGCACTCTATCATGACTGTAACAAACTTATATAAGTTGATGTTATGTTTTTTTAATTGTGGAATGAACTATTTATACTTAAAGGTGTATATATGATCAAAATATTATGATAAGAAAAGAAGAAAAATTGAATATTAAGCACTATAATATTGAAATTGAATACTTCACAGAGATTGTTCAATTGTGAAGATATGTTAATGGGTGCATTTAATGTGTGAATTATACAAGTAAAAGAGATTAATAAAAATAATTTTTTCAAATGTTAATTCATAATTGTAAATATATTTGATCATTGCTTTATAATGCATACCTTTCTTGGGATAATGAAACCAGTGAAGAGATTCCATAAAGAAAGAAAGAAGGACATAACAATTGCAGCAATTTGGTGGTTCGGTGTTAGAGCTACAGTCATCATCCCATAAAATGTGAAGTAGACAAATGACATGAAGATGAAGTAGTAGAACCAGAAGAACTTGTCAGCTTGCCAGCTAAACCCAATCATTGAGAAAAGGATAAGGCTATACACAAGAGTTTGGATTGCAACATAAATCATCTCTACTGCTACCTGCAAGAAAATGTTTGCACATTCTATAAAATTTTTCAGTGACTAGAATTATCAAAGAGTAAAAGCCTATTATCTGTATCACTTTAGTGCTCGAACATTATATTTTGTTTTAGTTTTATCCTTCCAAAGGTACTAAAATGATGATGATACTATATTATCTTTCAAGGAGCAAATGTTCTATGGGTTTGAAACAAAATCAAACTTCTAAGAAGTGAAGTGATACGAAAAATGTGAGGGAGCCAAGTGATGCTAAAATCATCTTTGGAATACTAGAATGGGGTTTTACTTGATTAACAAACAATTTTTCCCTCTTTGCCATTAAAGGATTAGCTAAATTTACCTGAGCAAATGCATAAGGAAGAGCTGAGTACATTCTAGTTGCTCTTTCACGGTAGAAAACTGTTCTTTCTATTGCAACCACAGGTTGGACTGCAATAGTATTTGTGCCTCCAAGGAAGAAAATAGCAGAATATAAAGCACCCATGAGATTGAATAGTTCTTGTTCCTTTTTTCTGCGGACAAAATATTTAGCCTCAAATTTTTATGGTTTCCTAATCATGAGCCTGAAATTAATTATCATTGAAGATTTAACAAATAAATTATTGGAATATTTTTCAAATAGGGCAAGAGTTCTTGTAGATAGTTTTAATGCCATATGATTACTTTTTCCTCAATAAAACTTGTTAGTTTTGACATAACAATTATTATTCATTTAAATACTTCAAAGTTACTAATATTTTTTCATTCCCTTCTACAATTTTGTCAAAGATATTAATAAAAGCAATAATTTATTTTCACTTAATAGCTTAAACTCTTGAATTGAAATGGTCCTTAACATAGTATCAAGGCTTTGATGACCAAGCAATCAAGAGTTAATAGGTATTACAAAAGCACAATACTGACAAGGAGAACTTGTTGACTTACATTTCATCTCCTTTGTTCCAGAAAATAAGCCCAAAAATGACACCAACAATTATCGTCAAAAGGAACCGAATGGCATTATACTGTGGACTCCTCCAATAGGACAAATGCTGCTTCCAGAAGCAAGCTTTGCATTGAGTAATGAATGGTTGGGTGTATCTAGTTGGGAAGTGAAGGTCCTTTGCTCCTGGTGTTGGTGTACTTAGCTCTTTGATAAGTTCCTGATTCCTTCTGAAAAAAAGTTAATATCAAAAATTGAAAACCAAAAAAGAAGAAGAAGAAAAGTATGCCTAATTTTTGGTATGAATGGGGATACAAAGGCTATTACTCACTGATATAATTCTGACTTGGTATATAGTTCTGCAAAGTCTACACCTCGCTGAGACTCAACTGCTGAAGAAGTGATTTCCAACACCCATGTGGCAGGATTATATCCATCTTTAATCTTAGGAACTGATGGAATGGCCTATAAAAGGGTGCACATTGGGCCCTTAATCACAAGGGTTTCTCATTGGGCTTTTGAGCAAAACACACACATATTTATTGTAAAATTATTGATAAATTACTTATTTAAAAAATGTATGCATTGCTGAGAAGTCATACTCACTTCAAAGTACTCTATCAAATTATGAGAATTCTGACCAAGGGGACCACTATATATGACTTGTCCTCCTCTCCTCATTAAAAGCATCTAAAGGCAAGATGAGATGGAGTGAGTAATAATAGGCCTTCATAACAATCACTAAAATATATGTTTCATATCCCAAATCTTGGAAAGTCATAAGCGAAGCTCTTTAGATGTTTGCTATTAGTTTTACATGTCATAATTTTATTAAAGAATCTGATAGCAAACACATAAGAATTTTCTAAAGTCATATACCTCATCGAAAGCTTCAAATATGTCAATGCTTGGTTGATGAATTGTGCAAACAACAGTTCTCCCTGTATCCACAGTATTTCTAATGGTACGCATAACAATTGCTGCAGCTCTAGCATCAAGGCCAGATGTTGGCTCATCCATAAAAATTATAGAAGGATTGGCAACTAATTCTACGGCAATGGTAAGTCTCTTTCTTTGCTCAATTGATAAGCCATTTATTCTTGGAACTCCTACTAGAAAGTCCTTTATTGGATGTAGCTCAACCAACTCCATAACTTCCTTAATAAACATCTGTAATACAAAAAGAAGACTATCTAAGAATATTTTTGTCGATAACAATTGCAAACATTAAGGATGATTACCGATAATAAGATGATAAAGTAAAGCACAATATTGGAATTGATGGTCAAATTTGCAAGCAAATAATTTTAATTTCTTTTGGTAGACTATGATCTCAACCTAGAAAAGTATATGGCCTTCACTAATAGAACATTCATGGTAGTTAAACCTTGCATATTGCTTATGTATGACTTTAAGCTATATAACCTTTCAAAAATGGCTATTAGAAGTTAAAGACAAGTCTAACATCAAGACATTCTTTTACTCTATAACAAATGAAAATTTGACTAATTATTCATAGGGCTCTCTTCCAAGCAGTAAAAACCTAAAAGGATTCACTCTTGAAAGCAAAACCTATCTTTAATGACAAAGGTTCTTAAAAATTTATGAATATAAAATTCTTACAACAAGTTCTACTCAACATGACTTGGGAGATCATGAAACTTTTCTAGTGAACTTTCATGAAATTGCCAACTAATCAGAGTGGCTTGTTACTAAACTATAGCATTTGATTAAACCAAATACATCATTAATCTATATTTAACACCATGCCTCCTTGAATCCCATAATACCCAACACCTCTCATTTTTACTTTGATAAATACAAGATGAAGCCAGTCATTGATGACTAGTGACCAATTTCTAATCCTTTTATTCTTACAGCTAATATATAAGCACATTTTGGTGGAATTGAGAACCTTCATTTGACTTTCTCCTCTGCTTCACAAAGTTTAATGTGTACACAAAAAGTTCTTACGATAAGGAGTTTACTATGATCATTGATTTGAATTGTCAAAAATCTTTTCAACTCAAAATTTTAAGCTATTCAATGAGACCCCATGAATAATTCTATTACAACCTTTAATATACCTTTTCATCATAGCCTACCATATCTTGTACTGAAAGTTAATTTTAAAAAAAAAGAATGAGAGGCAAAAAGGATTGAATTCTAGATGACTTAGTCATTAAGGATTTAATACTGTGTCAAAAATCACTTTGTCCCAAAAGCTCAAACTATTAAGTAAACATCCATAAATAATTTTATTGTGATATTTAATAAGAATAAAGCAATACCTTTTGTGTTTCTCTCTTTACCTCCCTACCAAGACGCAGCCAAGCAGAAAACAAAAGAGATTCATAGACTGTGACATTTGGAGAATGGATATCATTTTGTTCACAATAACCACTAATCTGAGCAAACGTTGCTTGGTTCTTTGGGAAACCAGAAATGCTAATGCTTCCATCAATATAACCACCAGTTTTTCTTCCTGCAAGAACATCCATCAAAGTGGTTTTACCAGCACCACTTACACCAATTAGTGCAGTTAAAACTCCAGGTCTAAAAGCACCACTGACATCTCTTATAAGTTGAAGCCTACTCTCTACATTTCCTTGCTTCTTCATTTCCTGTCATAGCAATACTGTTACGACTTTTTAAAGATGTTAGAGCATCAATATCATATATGCTTATAAAAATTCAAATGAATTATTAAATAATATTTAAATATGGTAATAGAAAACTCTTCTTGTTATGATTACTTAAATCAATTAATAATGTATATATATATATATTCAAACTGCCTGCATTCTATTTAGTATAAAGCTTTGGTTGAATTTCAATGACAAATGTGAACATAAAAAAGGGTAGTTAACCTAGATATACAGAATAGTTAGTTAACTAATAAGCATAAACAATAATAAGGACATAAGACATGACACAAACATAACAACATGATGAATTTTAAAATGCCCTATAGTAATTTAAAAGGTTGTGTCATATCTAATATGAAATAAGAGTCCTTTATTGAATTGTCTATACTTCATAGCTAATAAACCAAATAGGTAAAAATAAATGGTGAACAATTTCCATTATGTGAACTTGTATTTCATCTAAAGTGAATAATAATTAGAGGAGATGATTAAATGAGATAAGAGAGTATAGAAATTTACAGTTGGCATATCAATGTAGTAATTCACGTGATCAAAAGCAAGTGATAAGGGTCGAAAGGGCAAGACCATTCCCTTCTTAGTTGTTGCACTCTTTGCTCTTTTAGGATTTGAACTGTCTTGTGTACTACTTGGAATGATATCAATGCCTGTATAATTACTATTAGTTGGTAATTAAAGTGGGAATATCTTATAGCCATAAGGGGTTTGGAGTAAGTTGCAAGCAATTCAATTTTCAACAAAAGAATGAAAATTCCTTAAAAGCATTTCAAGATGCAACATATGAAAAACTATGGTATAAATCCTTTTAATAGTTTATTTGTAAGACATCCAATGACCTAAAGGTAAGATTCATTACCTTCAAACAAGTTAGTAGTTGAAGATGAGCTATGTTCTGTGGTTTTCATATCCCATTTTTTAGCAGAGAATGATTCTTTCATACTTGTCCTTTTGTCATCCTCCTCTCCAATAATAGATTTTGAATCTCCAAATGCTACAAATTGATTTTTTAAGTCATTCTCAGAAACAAAATCATATATTACTATGACAGAAAGGAAGATTAACATAGGTACTTACGGCTCAAGAATGTTAATGCAACAATGAAGCAAATATTGAAAAGCAGAGAAAACCCTAATAGAGCACCAACAGAGATCCAGTACCAATATTCTTCAGTGAACATGCCCCTGGCCTTGAGAAGAGCCTTCCCAACAGTTGGTTCAGGGATTCTTCGATCAATAATAGGCTATTGAAAAAAATAAATATGTAGTAATAAACTATTAGTGATGTAATTTTTCAAGGCAAGAAAAACACTTGTCTTCATATTTTAAAGGTCTTACAACACTCCATCTTTTGTCAAGGAATTCATTGATGACTATGGCGTTTTGTCCATACATCATAGGAGAAGTATAATAGCCCCATATCATCCATGATTTGATGTCATCTGTAAAGGTAACAATTAAAGTTTCACTTACTATTCCAAATGATGTGATAATATATGTGTCAAGAACCATTTCACCTAAAAGTTTAAATTATTTAGTGAAGGTTCAAGAATTTGAGGATTGAATTTCTTATCACTTGGTTAGAGAGGTTCTTATATTATGTCAAGAACTATCTCACCCTAAAGTTGGAAGTTATTAAGTGAAGGCTGATGAATAGATTTTACTACAATCTATATATAATATTAACTAGTGAGAATCTTATTTTTTTTGTCATGATTTTCATTTGACTAGCAAAGAAGAAGTGTCAAAAACACAAATTGCTGTATACCTTTGGCAACGATGAACCCACCAAGGACAAAAACAATTAGCAGTGTAAAGGAACCAAGTGTATCTGCCATAATCTCTGTTCTTCCAATTGCAGCAATGAAACGAAAAAGAGATAAACCCATTTGATGCACACAGAAGAATGCCAAAAACTGACGGAAAAACCTGCAACAATTTTTTCTAGATTCATCATCAATTGTAGTTTGTAATTCAATAATGATAAAAAATTATAAAAGAGTATGATTCAACTCAATTCTATGCGATTGAAGAAGTCATTGGTGTCAATGACAACTTGGCAAGGAATGAACTCTTAACTACTTAGTATAAAATTCTAATAACATGTCAAGAACTATTTCAACTTAAAGTTTAAGTTATTAAGTAGAGCTTATAAATAATTATATTATAATTTCTAACCATAAAATTTGATACATACCTACTAGCAGCAGGAGCAAATCCAATAGTGTAATAAGTAAGGATGATCCAAATTCCTGACTCCATCAAAGAGAGAGGAATTCTTAAGATCCAAATAGGCAGTGCAAAAGACCATGCAGGGTAGAATAAGAAATCTCTTTGCTTGAAGAAAATAGGAAGCCTCAAAATGGTAAGTGCAAGCTCTGCCATTCCATTGAACATGATATTAATGAGACTGAAAAACAAAGCACCAAAGAATTTTATCCCATCTTCAAGTTGGCCGTACTTCATTTCTGTTCTAAGAAATACTGTCAAGGCAATTAAAGACATGATTATAATCTGAGTAGTCTTAAATATATATATAAATGAGTTTCGCTTCATCAATAGCCACTCTCTAGCAAAGCATGCTTTGAAAAGCTCCCAACTTAAGATCCCATACTTCTCCTTCACCAATGCAGCCGGATGAGTTTTACTTTGATCATAAGGAATTTGAAGCTCTGCATAAAGTTTTTGACCAATGTAGTACTTATTGAAGTGGTCCATAAACTCAAGCACACTAACATATTGGTAAGGTTTGTCCCTTCTAAACCAATATTGCTCTTGGTCCTTTTTGGAAGTAACTTCTTGTAAGAAGTCTGCAACTCCTTTTCTTTCAGGGCATTTAAATCCCAAGCTCTCAAAAAATTCCAAAACATTCTCACAAGGGCCTTGGTAGATGATATGACTCTCTGAGAGTAAAATTATGTCATCAAATAGGTCAAATGTTTCAGGTGCAGGCTGCAGAAGAGAGATTATCATTGTAACATCCATGATATGGACCATCTGCCTCATGAACTTGATAATTTGGAAGGTTGTGGAACTATCCAAGCCAGTTGATATTTCATCCATGAAAAAAGCTTTTGCAGGCCCTACCAGCATCTCACCTACATCCAGTATTTTAATCTTACTATTTAAATGAAAGCTAGCAAAATAAGCAGTTTTATAATGCAAAGCAATATTCAACATACTAACTATGCACCTTAATTAACCTGAACATCCCTTTTAAATATTTTTAGCTAATTGAAAATGTTGTTAGTGTTTTCTCTAAACCTAACTTCGTGGATATCACTAGTAAAATTATTTGGTATGTCATCTTACATGTTTAAGATATTCTGTTACAGATTCTCACTAAAATCATGTATGTGAAAAACATTGACAACATTTTGAAAGATAAAGCATGAAATTAAAATTGATAGTTATTACAGAATGATCGGCATAAGGTTTTTGTCCTTTAAATTTTATGGGTTTCAATTTTATTCTGTATACTTCAAAATGTTATGAATAGTTTTCCTAGACCTAACTCTGTGAGGATCACTTGCAAAATTATTTTGATGTGTCATCCTACATATGTAAAATAATCTGTCAAATGTTTTCACAAAATCAAATCCAAGGAGAATATTGATAACATTTTGAAATATAAAAGGAAAGAAATTGGAACCAATAAAAATGAAGGAAGGGGAAATGAAATTTCAAACAAAGTTAATAGAATACAACAACAACAACAACAGGCTTTTTTCAGCTACATGAATCAAACGATACCACAAAATTTTATTATAAATCATATCTTTAAATAAATTATTTAAGTATAAATCTTTCTTAATAGTTTTGCTTATAGTTTTTTGTGGTCTTTTTTTACCTTTAGTTATTGGACTACACTTCCACTGTTCTTATTGAAACTTCTATAAGTCTTCTACACACATGTCTAAATCATCTAAGATGCTATTCTACAATCTTTTTCATAATAGGTGCAAACCCAAATTTCTCTCTAATGTATTCATTTCTAATTTTATCGTGTTTGATATGTCTACTTATTCAACACAACATTCTTATTTCTGCAACATTGAATTTGTTCTTTTAGCTTTTTATTGTTCAACACTTAGTTTCAGACAATATTGTCAGTCTTATATCTGTGCGGTAAAATTTACTCTCAAATAACATATAAAAAATTCTCCCAAACTCAAATCTAAGGAGAATATTGATAACATTTTGAAATATAAAAGAAAGAAATTGGATTCAATAAAAATGAAGGAATAAAAATAAAATTTCAAACAAAGTTAAGGGACAAAAAGCATATTTGGCCCATTATTTTCTCATACCTATAGTTAATCGCTTCTTTTCTCCACCAGATATGCCCCTTCTCATTTGATCTCCCACCAAAGTATCAGCACATATTTCCAATCCAAGAATCTGCCTCCATTTTATTAATATGTTAGACAAGCAAGGAGCTCAACCTAACTAAAGAGGAAAGTAATAAAAAAATAAAAATGGAGGCATTAAACCTTGATAATATAATCTGTAACAAGACTTGTTTCTTGGCCGGCTATGGAAGTGGCTTTCATGAAAGCATCTATCTCGGGGTCTGGTTTGATTCCGGCTTGCTTTTCTCGTTTCAACAATTCCATTAACAGATCATACCTTGTTCCAACTCCTAAGCAACACCCAGAGAAATCTAGAGTCTCTCTAACTGTCATCTCTCCATGATGAAGATCATGTTGGCTAATATAAGCACATGTTCTTTGAGGCACAAACTTTGATAATTCATGACCACAATAAGTGATTCTCCCTGATACCTATTAATTGATTTTGATTAATGTAGAGTTAAAAATAAGATGTAGGTAGATTAAACCAATCATAAAAAGACATATAAACATTCAAGCATGCATTTATGTGAGACTCACATATAACAATTTACATATGTCTTAACAATTGGCTTGGTCTATCTATATTTTGTAGACTAAGTCTTCTTAAAAATCCCTTACCTATAAATAGTTTATCCTAATATATTTCATTTATTATTTTAAAGTTAAAAGGCACGATGAATTATTAGAAGTATTGGAATGCCAATCATAATCACCAATGCACATTCATATACACAATTGTTGTAAAGTTCTCTAACACTTTGACAAATTCATTAAATCACTCTCAAGTGGAATCTCAAATGCATGATTCAAGAATAATAATAATAATAATAATAATAATAATAATAATAATAATAATAATAATAATAATAATAATAATTGAAATTCAGCAATAGCATGACTAACCCTTAAATCCTTATCCAATTTGGCTGCAAGTGCCTGAAGCAATGTAGTTTTCCCTAAACCTGGAGGCCCCAAAAGTAAAGTCATTCTGGAGAATGTGATAGAATGAATGAGTTAGTAAAATTCCCAAAATAATACAATATTGATGCATCTGTGAGACTACTATATATGTGAGAAATGTCAACAATTATTTTACCTCAATAATTTTATTATAATTTTTAATACTCTCATGTATAATAACCACTTAAGTTTAAAGTGTAGACAAAAGCATTGGCCCATCATCCCTTATGGCAAAAATTAAATCTTTTGTAATTAAGAGAATAACGACAACAAGGATCAAGCTTAAAATTTTGATACCATATTAAGGGCCACTTCAAGCTCTCATATAATTTTATTAGAACCTCTAATAAAAGTCATATAAGGTTATATTTCCATCTAGAAAATGATTTTATGTCAAGTTCAAGTTTTAACTTCTGAAACTTCATAATCGAAATTGGATGTCATTCATGTCCTATAACAAGTTTAGGTCAATAATTCTCTTCTCTCAAAAAAAAAAAAAACCTAGAAGTTGCATAAATTTGAGGAATTTAGAGAATGATACCATAAAAATGATATCTTTATAAGCACCTTGAAGGTTTTAGGATTCCGCTGACATCTTGGAGTATCTTGACAACCCTTTTCTTAGATGGGAAAATTTTAATTGATCCAAGAACTCCCTGTTTAGCAAATATAAAAAGAAGAAAAAGAGAGAATTTATCAACATATTTGAAAGTAAGAAAAAAAATAATAGCCATATTAAAGCTATATAATGGAAGTTTAAATGATTATAGATAAGGGTGATTATGATGTCGACGAATCAACCAATTTGGTCATATTGGGCTAAGTTGGGACAAGCAAAATGACAATGGGCATATTAGGCAGGGCCAAGCATGTTGGTTAGTTTGGTGTAATTCTATTAATTTTTTTTAAAAAAGTTATTTTATAAAAACTTATATAAAAATTTTATTTTATTTTAAAGGTAATTTTATAATTTTCATTAAAAATTTAAATAAAATAACCCAACCATTCTTAAAAACTAACCTAACCTATTCTAGTACTAGATTGAACCGAGTTAAGCTAGCTTAAGCATCGAGTTAGATCAATACTCAACTCAACCCAACCCATATCGCCCCTAATTGCAAACAAAAATATATTTGGAATTGATTGCTTTATGTTTCACCAGATAAGATGAAATAAAAATAAGACTTTTACACCCCAAAAGATTAAAAAATATATATATATTGTCCCAGCCACTCTCAGTTTCATCATCCATCTCAAAATGCTATTGCATATCATATGTGATTCATATATTATAAAAAATAAAAAGAGAAAATCCATGTCATGTGTAACATTGTAAGAGCTGTAAAATTTATTCAATATTTTATTGAATAAATTAATTATTTAGCTTTAAAAAAATTACTCTTTTTTAATTTAATTTTCTAAAAATAAAGTTTTTTATTTTAATCTTTTAATCAAAATGATTATTCATGTTAGAAAAAATCACAATGATTTAACAAACTAATATGGTATAATCAGAAGCCTAAGACTTGCAAAGGTGGATAAGGGAGCATGTAAGGAACTACCCAGGAATGGCAATTTGGCTATAATTTAGTATAATGCACACAGTATCCTTTTTTTTTTCGGGTCTTTGTTTGTGTGGGTACCCAATAACATTAAAACTTAAAACAAAAACAAAAATTATATACTAAAAAAAATATAAATTTCATTAATTTTCTTTTTTTTTTCTTATAAATATTTTCGATATCCTATGAATTGCTATCTGTAGAAAAGACCCTAAAGTGGTTGAAGTGAATTAAAGAGAAGAAAAGAAGTCGGAGGGAAGTGAAAAAGAAATTTGGACCATTAGATGAAAGTCACTTTCTAATTAATTAATTAATTAAAATACCTCCATTGCATTTATGGTAGAATTCACCAGTGTTGGCAGTGCTCTAGTTCCAATGTATGCATCCCCTTCTACAAACAAATGTTCAAATCGAACTTCAATCTTGGGAATCTCTATCCCAGCCCTAATTAACAAAACAAAAATTCAAACTTGTTTGCAGAAAATCAGTCAAAATAAAACCAAATTAAAGCAGATTTAAACTAAAGTAAACTACATATATTTTTAATTTTACCCTCTTCAAATAAACCGTTATTACTTCAAGTTTTAATATTACATATGTATAAACTCCCTTTTATTATTTTCGAAAGGTACACCAGCTTCCTTTAGTTTTACGTTAAATTTTAAATTACGGTTAAAAAAGAAGGGAGACTAAGGGATTTTTTTTTTTAAGTACTATGATCAGGATGTCCTCAAGCTTTATCCAAGATTAAATTTTCGGTGTATCTGAATTGAGAATAATAAAGGAGGAGAAAAGGAAAGTTGAATAAAATATTAATTTTGACACGTTTTCATTTAGATTTAAATCTAATTTGTTTAGTCATTTTTCTCAATCCAAACATATTCTTAAAAAAATTAGATTTAAATCTAAATTAAAAAAAATGTCAAAAATTAAAATTTTACTTTCTTCTCTCTTTTTTTTTAATCCTCCTCAATGTAACCATATCATGTATATATTTGAAAGTTTAAAGGAGAAAAAGCTTGCTACATCTTGTTTGAGCAACAAGTTTTCTCTTCTAAAATCTTCAAACTAGGACAAATTAAAAATATAAAGGCAGGAAGACATTACAGAAATTTGGAAAGTAATTGAAAATTTTTATTATTTTCTCTCTCTTGTTAATAACTATTAAATTAAAAAAAACATTTTATTCTTTCTTCTTCCCTCCATTGTATCTCATCCAAACATACCTTGAAGGCAAACTTCGATGCATTTAAGATTTTACTTCTAATAATCGAACCCTGATTGATAAGATAAGATTCATCCTAGGGGAGGTTTTGTACGACATATTCTTCAAACTGTGAATTTTGGTCTCGAACCTGATAAAACAGATTTCCTTCTCCTCATGTTTAATGTGCTCCAAACAGAAACTAATAAAGAGAAAAAGAGCTGACTTACCTATCAATCCTGTTCCTCAGCCTATGCAAAAACTTCTCGTTATCTTCTTCAGCATTCTTCAGAATACTGTTCAAGAGATGCCTCTTTTCCTGCAGCCCGAGCTTGGTGACATCAACCTGTTCATAATCAACAGTAGTCCCGCATTCCAAAACCTGCTTCTTCTTCATCATCCCTGTCCTCATCCTCTCAAATGTAGGAAGCCTCTCTATGGCTGCCCATTTCAGCTCTTCTTCCTCATCTTCTCTCCTCATACTACTCTCAAACACATCTCCATGACCACTCCATGCCTCTCTCAGACTTGCAGATGCCGAACTTCTTCTGCTTACTGACCCTATGCTCATCCTCAAGCTGCTGCTGCTCGCTGACCTCACAACCCCACCTCCATTATCTCCTCCAAATGCTTCCTCCATATCTACCGACCAAATGAACGAGGCTTCTGCAGATTCTAACAAACTAGGAAGGTAAACTCTTGTGTGGGCATTGGAACTTTCAGAGATTTCAGGTTCTAAGCAACTGGGATGGAAAATCCTTATGTGAGTAATGAAGTTTCAGAGATTTCAGAATCTCACAGAACATATCAAAAGATACTGATAATTGGTTCTAGCTTAAGGAAACAAGGGTTTAGATTCTCAGCAACCAAGAAGGAAAATATTTATGTGGGTTACGGAGGTTTAAGATTTTAGAATCTCAGAAGAAGTAAGAAGATAGTTAAGGGTGGTTACAGCTCAAGAAATAAGGTTTATAACTCTACATCTACCAAGCAAGGCTTCTATTTGAATTCCAAGAAGCTATGAAGGAAAATCCTTATGTGAGCATCGGAAGTTTCAGAGATTTCAGAATCTCAGAACAAACCAAAAGATACTTACAGGTGGTTCTACCTTAAGGAAGAAGGTTTATAACTCTCTAAATCTATCTACCAAACAAGGATTTTCTTAAGCAACTAGGAAAGAAAATCCTCATGTGGGCAATGAAAATTTCAGATTTCAAGGAAGAAGGTGTACAACTCTTTATCTATGAACATGGGAAATGGTCATAAGAATACGGGATTATCAGTAAATACAGAGAAAAAGGCAAAAGAAAGAAAGAAAGGGTTTTAATTTGCATCATTGTACTTGAAAGACGATCTTTCCATCTTTCCAAGAAAATCTCTCTTCTTTGTCAATACTAAAAGAATTTTAGATAAATCTTGTGTTGTTGTGTGGTGACTAATTAAACGTCTTTGGGACGGCTAAAGAAAGTACTTTTGAAACTAATACTGAATCCAGCCAAAGCTAAAGGTCATAATCATAGGCTTTAATTATTATCAGTTCAAGAGCTAATTTTTTTAACTTTAAAAACCAAAAAATATATATATTGAGCACAGGTGGATAGAGAAAGCGGACACCCTTATTGAAGTTTGCAATTACGGTTGCTTCATCCAATTTGGAACTACAAAATTTAAGAAGCTCCACCAGAATTCTAAGGTTGGACGATATTCCATTGCATTTATGTCATTTTTAAAATGTGAATACAACTCCATTTATACACTATACAATCTACACGTAAATGGTTGGCTATGTTCTGTTACACTATACAACTCCATTTATACACTATACAACCTACGTCCCTAATTTGATGTTAAGATGGGTTGATGTGAGGCATGGCTGTCATTTAAAGTATATTTAATGCCTGGAATTTTAAATTTTTTTTTTATAAACTGGTCATAAGATATATGGATAAATTCTTTAGATTTCAAATAGGCAGATGACATTGTCAATTTAAAAAAATTATGAGTACATGTTGTATTTTTTGAACAAATAATCTTTAGTTCACAAAAGAAGAAACGGCTATGACTACATAAAGAGTTAATCTATTGTTTTTAAAAATGAGATATTATGACAATAGTATTAGAAGATTCAGGCGCAAACATCTTGGACTCAACTTGTTTTGGAAGCAGCTAGAGATTCAGCCTAGCTGAATAACTACTAGTAATCATGTAGGAATAACATTGCACTTTCAAATGGTCAATTTTTGAATAATTGTCAGTATATATTTATATTACTAGTGAAAAGGAATACGCGTCAGACAAAATATGAGATTTTGACAACTATTTGGTCCAGCAATGCAATATTTGGCCAATGGTCATGACTCGATTAGTATCAACAATCGCAACGTAGATATTTTTTAGAAGTCATTCATTGCTCTTGGAAGTTTATACTATAACAATAAGTGATAGATGTTCTCCAAAATTTTTCGCTCACAAAGTTGATGAATTCTAAATCTCAATTTTCTTGTCTGCGACCCTCTCAGCCAATCTCAAAGGAGTTAAACATACTTTATCAAGATATTTGAATCTTATTATGATGTTTTTGTATAAATAGATCTACTTGAGTTTTAGATTTTGCAGAGTCACACTCGTACAATTGAACTAGTAATTTGTGTTCGATATCTTTTAAAGTTTGCTGCTTGTATAAACGATAATAAGTCTTTAGAAACTACACAATTGTATTTTGCAGCGAGTATGAGTTGACAAACATATGACATTTATTGACTAGAGAAACCGAGGTTGAGAAGTGTTAAAAGATTAATGATAGTTATACTTCTCAATCATATTAAGTTTAAAAGATTAATTTTCACCAACTAATTTAGGTAGCATTTTGTACGGAAATAATACAATTTTTCAAGTATTTGAAAATGAAGCATAAGACGTTTTCTATTATTTGGGTTTATATACAATTTCAATTTTTTTTTTTTAACTTAGGTGAATACAGTTGCAGAGAGTTTGTGATATTGTCATTTTTTACCTTATCTTTTTTTTTTCTTAACTATTTTGTTTTTTTTTTTAATTTTGGGCCCAATTTCTCTACTGTTTTGTTAACGGAAGGCAAATTAAGTTTGGTCTGGTGAAAAATAATGAAATGAAATAAAAATAAATAAATAAATAAATAATAATTTTTATATTTTTATTTAAAAATAAAAAATAATAACAATATAATAAATATTATACGATATTTTTAAGAAATTTTTTCATTTCCTTTTATCCCGTTGTCACATACCAAATGGATCTAAATTGTTTGGTAAATTTCTTCAATGTACGTTTATGCTTCGTTTAGTTTGCTGTAATATAAATATATTATATATATATAATTTATATAATATTTATTATATTTTTAAAATAATTAGGTTATTTATTAAATTATTTTTTATTTTATTTATTTATTTTTTATATTTTGAACAATGATATGCAGAGTACATAAATTCTTATGTGATTCCGGTGAGCAAGTACAACACGTAGAGAAACCACAATCACAACTGTAGCTGTCGTAGTGGTGTCTGATGTAGGGATATATGAATGAATAGCATTGAAAGCACATGCAACTCTTTGGCTACAGAAGTAATAAATTCTTCATCTTTTAGGCTGACTTTAGGCAGCTCATGTGGTCGTTGAGAGTTGAAAATGACAGAAATATTTTAAAAAAAATTATATCTAAACACTTATATTATATAAAATTTATTATAAAAAATTTTAAAAATTAAAATTATTATTATTAAATTTTAAAAAACTTATTATTAATTTTAGGAGATTTACTAAAAACTAGTAATAAATTTTTTAAAATTTAATAATAATAATTCTTAAAAATAATTTTAATTTTTTAAATTTTTTATTATAAATTTTATATAATATAGGTGTATAGATATAATTTTTTAAAATATTTAATTATGAACCCATCCCCATATTCTCTCTCTCCGGTCTCTATCCAAAGACCTTACAGTTTTTTAATACAAGGACTCTTGACCTTGCTCCATGCCTACCGACCACCTAAGTGAATGTCATTTGGGATATCATATCTTACAATGATTTGTCATGCATGTCCTCTCCTCTCTGGTTCAACAGAATCTAATGTTATCATATCTCATCTTGATTAGTTTCAAAAATTTGGATTGATAGGTTTCCTTATTACTGGTTTATTTGGATGAAGTGAAAAATAAAAATAAAAAAGTTGAAAAAAAAAAGATGAGAGAAAATGAATTTTATCCCATTTGAATACAAGACAAAAATTAAGGTAATTCCCTCGCAATTCTATGTTATGATTGTACTACACCTCCAAAAGCTTCATTATACAATTAATTTCATGCTGTTTATAAAAAATGTGACTGCAGAATAAAAATACCCATATTAACATAAACTAATTAAGACACAAAAAATTAAAACTTGGTATAATTAATTAACAAAAAAAATTCAGATTTTAGATAAATTATTTAATGTTATTTTCAAGCTTAATTTGTATACATTAAAAAGTAAGAAAAGAATAATAATTTTATACAAAAATAAATAGCTTTAAAATTAAGAAAAATGACAATGCCATGTAGTTCAGAATATTAAATGCAAGTGAAAAGAAGAAAGATCACGTAATAAAGAAGAAGAAGTGAATATGCTACCAAAAATTAAATGAGAAAGAGAGATAGTGTTGGTGGGTATGAAACACTGGAAAATAGTCAACAGAAGACAAACGAAAGAGTAAGAAAGATCATGACCGATCAAGAAAATAGCATAATAATTTCAAATAAATTTTCAAAAAGAATTATAATTGATGAAACACTTGTATAATTAAAATCAAAACTGTGATTTTAAACAAGAATTTCCGTTAAGACAGTCATATATTTTCGAATAGCTTTTTGCTATTAAGATCTCTCCAAAACTAAATTTCTCTTTTACAAAAGAAAAAATTCAAAATTTTTAATGTTTTTGGTTTTGGTTAAAAATTAAAATTAAAAAAATTACATTTGTTTCAAAATATAGTTTGTGAAATGATCCCATCGAAAACAATCAACATAAGACAACTTTCATGACATTTTTTGACGAAAATTCTGCTGAAGCTTTTAATAACTAATATATTACGAAAAAAATTAGGGCCGAAAAGTTGACTTAAAGATTAAAAATAAAACTTTCCTTTTCCAATGAGATTTCCATAAAATTTTAAAATAATTTTTTTTCGAAATAATGAAGTGTTCCATAAAAATATTAAAAAATGAATACATTTAATACAAAACTTTCGAGCAAAAAATCCTTTCGATAAAACTTAAAGAATACATTCTTTCCAGGAAAGTTTTTTCAGTAAATTAAGAAGAATCTAGGAAATTACTATGATAGGAACTTTTTTTAAAAATAAGTATCTGAATATATATTTCAATTTAATCTACATTTCTGAATTTTTTCCCATACTTAAGTATCCAGGTCATGAACCTTTATGCATATATCACAAAATATTAGTGATCATTAACACTTATTTTTTGAATTTATTTCATCACCATAATTAAGAATTCTCAACTGCCAACCTAAATGGGTTGTGAAAATTATGAGGACGAATCTCCTGTAATAGGAGAACTTTTGTAGTAATGTACAATAACTCATTTTCATTTTTAATTTTTGAGAGATTAAAAATTGGAATTAGGAAGATAAGAAATATAATTGTGAAGATAAAAAATGTAACTATGAAAGAAAATTATATTTTAAAAAATTTAATTGAATTTAAGTTAAAATTTTTAATTTTTTTAAAATGACATTTTTTATCCTTACAATTACACTTTTTTTTCTTAACTCTAATTTTTAACCTCTAAAAAAAAGATTCAAATTACCTTGCTACATATGATCCTTTAATGCATGGATTTGTGCTCGAAAATTACAATAATCATCAATATTTTTCTAAGGATGTGAAAATTATTAATATAATTGCTTTATATAATAATTATATCTATTTTTAATAATCTTAAAGATGGCTCAGTAATTAAAAAGGCATACATTTTACTTTGATTATTTAGATCTAAATTTTAGAATCAACATTTTAAAAAAAATTCTACATCTATCAAATCAATGAAAAATATGCATTGTTAAAATAATATTTAAATATATTAATAATTAAAAAATGATCTCGACATGCTTCTAAATGCACCCTGATATGTGTTAAAGGAATAATATTTCGTAGTTAATATATGTTAGTAGTCTTTATATGTCAGTTGTGAATTCGTTTCGGTTGGTTAGAGAGAGATAAAGGTCTAACTATTTGACTAAGCTAATTAGTATCTCATATACAGTATATAATTAGAAGTTAATAGGAATTTTTAGATGATTTTTGAAGTTTGAATAATATACCATTGATATTGAGCATCACATTGCATTTGTTCTATACCACACCCCCCCCGAAAAATAAATAAATAAATAAATAAAGCATCATTATTTTCTAAAGTTTCTTTTGAAGAGTTTATCAAGCACTACCAATTTTTATTTTAAAGAAAAATATATCTTGAATTCAATACTTGTGCTTGGAAATTGGAATAATAAGTATATACCACTTCTTACAATAGATTAAAGCCAATAATTAAGCATCACATCTCAAATTGGAGATTGAATAATATATAATTCATAAAATTTATGGAATTTCTATAAATTGCTGGAAAAAAAATTACCTGTATATGGTATTTCTTCTGACAATAATTGGTGAACATATATTTAGCCCCAAAAAAATCATTTAATACTCCTTATCTTGTTTGGAAATTAAAGAACCTGATGCCATATGCAAATACAAAGACAAATAGAAGAGCAAAAACAATATGAGCAGCAGCAACAGCTCCAAGGAAATCATATTTAAAGCCCATCTGCATCTCAAGGTAGTCTTTTACTGATATTAGTTCTGATCCAGGAACCTCCATAAGAGTATTTTTGTCACCTACTTGGGAAGTCACTAGGCCATATATAGTCCAAGCTGTAGGGCTTGCCCAATAATACCACCTCCACCATATTGGAATTTGCTGCAAACAGGAAAAAGCTACTACTTAGATTGATGTTAGAGTACACAGTCAAAAAGGTGATGAACTAAAATGAGGTGGCAAAGGTGATTACTCATATCGAGTAAAAGTTGTGTTTGACATGATTACATGTCTATTATAAAACTTGTTTGATATACTTATCTTTAATAGACCAAGTTACTCAAATTATTTTGCCATGAAATTGGCAATAGAAGTTCCTAATTTACCTAACATGAAAATGCACTTTATCATGACTGTAACAAACTTATATAAGTTGATGTTATGTTTTTTTAATTGTGGAATGAACCATTTCTACTTAAAGGTGTATATATGATCAAAATATTATGATAAGAAAAGAAGAAAAATTGAATATTAAGCACTATAATATTGAAATTGAATACTTCACAGAGATTGTTTAATTGTGAAGATATGTTAATAGGTGCATTTAATGTGTGAATTATACAAGTAAAAGAGATTAATAAAAATAATTTTTTCAAAAGTTAATTCATGATTATAAATATATTTCATCATTGCTTTGTTTTGCATACCTTTCTTGGGATAATGAAACCAGTAAAGAGATTCCAGAAAGAGAGAAAGAAGGACATAACAATTGCAGCAATTTGGTGGTTTGGTGTTAGAGCTACAGTCATCATCCCATAAAGTGTGAAGTAGACAAAAGACATGAAGATGAAATAGTAAAACCAAAAGAACTTGTCAGCTTGCCAGCTAAACTGAATCATTGAGAAAAGGATAAGGCTATACATAAGAGTTTGGATTGCTACATAAATCATCTCTACTGCTACCTGCAAGAAAATGTTTGCACATTGTATAAAATTATCAAAGAATAAAAGCCTATTAACTATATCACTTTAGTGCTTGAATGTTACATTTTGTTTCAATTTTATCCTTCCAAAGTTAGTAAAGTGATGATACTATATTATCTTTGAAGGAGCAAACATTTTATAGGGTTGAAACAAAATCAAACTTCTAAGAAGTGAAGTGATACAACAAATTTGAGGGAGCTGAGTGATGCTAAAATCATCTTTGAAATACTAGAATGGGGTTATACTTTCTTAAAAAACAATTTTTCCCTCTTTGCAATAAAAGGATTAGCTTAATTTACCTGAGCAAACGCATAAGGAAGAGCTGAGTACATTCCAGCTGCTCTTTCACGATAGAAAACTGTTCTTTCTATTGCAACCACAGGTTGGACAGCAGAAGTGTTTGTGGCTCCAAGGAAGAAAATAGCAGAATATATAGCACCCATGAGATTGAATAGTTCTTGTTCCTTTTGTCTGCAGACAAAACATTTGTCCTCAAGTTTTTATAGCTTCTTACTTATAAGCCTAAAATTAATTCTCATTGAGGATTTAACAAATAAATTATAGGAATGCTTTTCAAATAGGGCAAGAGTTCTTGTAGATAGTTTTAATGTTATATGATTACCTTTTCCTTAATAAAAATTTTTACTTTTGACATAACATTTATAATTCATACAAAAATTTTGAATCCACTAATATTGTTTCATTCCTTTCCATAATTTTGTCAGAGATATTAATAAAGGTAATAATTGATTTTCACTTAGGAGGTTTAACTCTTGAATTGAAATGGTCCTTAACATGGTATTAAAACCTTAATGACCAAGCAATCAAGAGTTAATAGGTATTACAAAAACACAATACTAACAAGGAAAACTTGTTGACTTACATTTCATCTCCTTTATTCCAGAAAATGAGCCCAAAAATGACACCAACAATTATTGTCAAGAAGAACCGAATGACATTATACTGTGGACTCCTCCAATAGGACAAATACTGTTTCCAAAAGCAAGCTTTGCATTGAGTAATGAATGGTTGGGTGTATCTAGTTAGGAAGTAAAGGTCCTTTGCTTCTGGTGCTGGTGTGCTTAGCTCTTTAATAAGTTCTTGATTCCTCCTGGGAAAAAGTTTATATCAAAAATTGAAAACCAAAAAGGAAGAAGGACAAGAAGAAGAAGAAAAGCATGCCTAATTTTTGGTAGAAAAAGGATACAAAGGCTAATACTTACTGATATAATTCTGACTTAGTGTATAGTTCTACAAAGTCTACACCTAGTTGAGACTCAACTGCTGAAGAAGTGATTTCCAACACCCATGTGGCAGGATTATATCCATCTTTAATCTTAGGAACTGATGGAATGGCCTGCAAAAGGGTGCACATTGGGGCCTTAATCACAAGGCTTTCTCATAAGGCTTTTGAGCAAAACACACACTGTTTGTTGTAAGATTATTGATAAATTACTTATTTAAAAAATGTATGCATTGCTGAGAAGTCATACTCACTTCAAAGTACTCTATTAAATTATGAGAATTCTGACCAAGGGGACCACTATATATGACTTGTCCTCCTCTCCTCATCAAAAGTAGCTAAAGGCAAGATGAGACGAAGTGAGTAATAATGGTGCATTGACAACAATCATTGAAATATATGTTTCATAACCGAAATCTTGGAAAGTCATAGGACAAGACTCAAGTGAAGCTTCTTAGATGTTTGCTATTAGTTCCATATGTCATAATTCTTAAAGAACCTAATAGCAAACACATAAGAATTACACCTACGTTTTTTTTTTAAGTCGTATACCTCATCGAAAGCTTCAAAGATGTCAATGCTTGGTTGATGAATTGTGCAGACAACCGTTCGTCCTGTATCTACAGTATTTCTAACAGTACGCATGACAATTGCTGCAGCTCTAGCATCAAGGCCGGATGTTGGCTCATCCATAAAGATTATAGAAGGATTGGCAACCAATTCTACAGCAATGGTGAGTCTCTTTCTTTGCTCAATTGATAAACCATCTATTCCTGGAAGTCCTACTAGAAAGTCCTTCACTGGATGTAGCTCAACCAGCTCCATAACTTCCTCAACAAACATCTATAATAAAAAAGAAGATTGTCTAAGAATAATTCCATTGGTAACAATTGCAAAAAATAGTAATAATTAGGTACAATATGATCATGAAGTAAAGCATAATGCTGGAATTGATGGTCAAATTTATAGGCAAATAATTTCAATTTCTCTTGGGAGTGACTATGAGCTCAACCTAGAAGAGTATACGAACTTCACTAATAAAACATGTCATGGTAGTTGAACCTTGCATATTGCTTCTATGTGGTTTTAGGCCATATAATCTTTTAGAAATGGCTACTAGAAGCTAAAGCCAAGTTTAACACATCTCATTCTTTTACTCCCAAATAACTAAAAGTTTGACTAATTATTCATAAGGTATTTTCAAGTTGTAAAATCCTAAAAAGATTTGCTCTTGAAAGCAAAACCTATCTTTAATGACAGAAGTTCTTCTTAAAAATTTATGAATATAGAATTCTTACAACAAGTTATACTCAACATGACTTAGGAGATAATGAAACTTTTCTTAGTAAACTTTCATGAAGTTGCCTACAATCACAATGGTTTGCTATTAAACTGTAGCATTTGATTAAATCAAATACATCATTAGTCTATACATAACACCATGCCTTCTTGGATCCTATAATACCCAAGACCTTCCATGTTTACTTTGATAACTATAAGATGAAGCCAATCATTGATGACTAGTGACCAATTTCTATCTTTTTATTCTAGTAGCTAATATATAAACACATTCTAGTAGAATTGAGAACCTTCATTTAACTTTCCCCTCTACTTCTCAAGTTTGTGGTCATGGAAATTCTCAAATACATGTGTACACAAAAAGTGCTTGTGATAAGGTGTTTAGTATGATCATTGATTTGAATGGTCAAAAACTTTGTCAACTCAAAAGTTTAAATTATTCAATGAAACCTCATGAATAATTCTATTACAACCTCTAATACACCTTTTCATCATAACCCACCATATCATGTATTGAAAGTTAATTTTAAATAAAAGAATGAGAAGCAAAAAGGATTGAATTTTAAACGACTTAGTCATTAAGGATTTAATACTATGTCAAAAATTACTTTGTCTTAAGAGCTCAAACTATTAAATAACATCTATGAATAACTTTATTATGATCTCTAATAAGAATAAAGCAATACCTTTTGTGTTTCTCTCTTCACCTCCTTACCAAGACGCAGCCAAGCAGAAAACACAAGAGATTCATAAACTGTGACGTTTGGAGAATGGATATCATTTTGTTCACAATAACCACTAATTCGAGCAAAAGTTGCTTGGTTCTTTTGAAAACCAGAAATGCTAATTCTTCCTTCAATATAACCACCAGTTTTTCTTCCTGCAAGAACATCCATCAAAGTGGTTTTACCAGCACCACTTACACCAATTAGTGCAGTTAAAACTCCAGGTTTAAAAGCACCATTGACATCTCTTAAAAGTTGAAGCCTATTATCTTCAATTCCTTGCTTCTTCATTTCCTGTCATAGAAATACCGTTATGACTTTTTAAAGACCTTGGAGCATCAATATCATATATGCTTCTAAAAATTCAAATGAATTATCAAATAATATTTAAATATGGTAATAGAAAACTCTTCATGTCATGATTACTTAAGTCAATTAAAAAAAATATATATATATATATATATATATTCAAACTGGCTACATTCTACTTCCTATAAAGCCTTAGTTGAATTTCAATGATAAATGTGAACATAAAAAAGGGAAGTTAGTTAACCTAGATATACAGAATAGCTAGTAAACTAATAAACATGGATAATAATAAGGACATAAGACATGGCACAAACATAGTAACATGATGAATTTTAAAATGTCCTTTAGTAATTTAAAAGGTTGTGTCATGTCTAATATGAGATATGAGTCCTTTTTTGAAGTGTCTATACTTCATAGTTAATAAATCGAATAGGAAAAAAGAAGTGGTGGACAATTTCCATTAAGTGAACTTGTATTATATCTGAAGTAAATAATAATTAGAGAAGATGATTAAATAAGACAAGAGAGTATAGAAATTTACCGCTGGCATATTAATGTAGTAATTCACATGATCAAAAGCAAGTGATAGGGGTCGAAAAGGCAAGACCATTCCCCTCTTAGTTGTTGCACTCTCTGCTCTTTTAGGATTTGAGCTGTCTTGTGTGCTACTTGTAACCATATCAATGCCTGTATAATTACCATTGGTTGGTAATTAAAGTGGGAATATCTTATAGCCACAAGGGGTTTGGTATAAATTGCAAGCAATTTAATTTTCAACAAAAGAATGAAAACTCCTTAAAGCATTTCAAAATACAACATATGAAAAATCATGGTACAAATCCTTTTAACAGTTTATTTGTAAGACAGCCAATGAGCCAAAGGTAAGATTGATTACCTTCAAACAAGTTAGTAGTTGAAGCTAAGGTATGTTTTGTGGTTTTTGTATCTTGTTTTTCAGTAGAGAATGATTGTTTAATGCTTGTCCTTTTGTCATCCTCCTCTACAATAATAGATTTCGAATCTCCAAATGCTACAAATTGATTTTTTAAGTCATTTTCAGAAACGAACTCATATATCACTATGACATAAAGGAAGATTAACATGGGTACTTACGGCTCAAGAATGTTAATGCAACAATGAAACAAATATTGAAAAGCAGAGAAAACCCTAGTAGAGCACCAACAGAGATCCAGTACCAATATTCTTCAGTGAACATACCCCTCGCCTTGAGAAGAGCCTTCCCAACAGTTGGTTCGGGGATTCTTAGGTCAATATTAGGCTGTTGAAAAAAATAAATGTGCAACAATAAACTATTAGTGATGCAATTTTTCAAGGCAAGAAAAACACTTGTCTCCACATTTTAAAGGTCTTACAGCACTCCATCTTTTGTCAAGGAACTCATTGATAACTATGGCGTTTTGTCCATACATCATAGGAGAAGCATAATAGCCCCATATCATCCATGGTTTGATGTCATCTGTA
This sequence comes from Erythrophleum ivorense, assembly GCA_026724425.1. Lineage (NCBI taxonomy): Eukaryota > Viridiplantae > Streptophyta > Magnoliopsida > Fabales > Fabaceae > Erythrophleum > Erythrophleum ivorense. The sequence goes on along the minus strand of JAIUCV010000822.1, from coordinate 130,048 downwards.
AAGGTAACAATTAAAGTTTCACACACTATTCCAAATGATACAATAACATATATGTCAAAAACTATTTCACTCAAAAGTTTTAAGTTATTTAGTGAAGGCCCAAGAATTTAAGGGCTGAATGTCCTATCACTTGGTTAGAAAGGTTCTTATATTATGTCAAGAATTATTTCACCCAAAAGTTGAAGTTACTAGGTGAAGGCTAATGAATAGATTTTACTACAATCTATATATAACACTAACTAGTGGGCAACTTATTTTCTATCATGATTTTCACTTGACTAGCAAAGTAGGAGTGGCAAAAACACAAACTGCTACATACCTTTGGCAATGATGAACCCACCAAGGACAAAAACAATTAGCAGTGTAAAGGTACCAAGTGTATTTGCCACAATCTGTGTTCTTCCAATTGCAGCAATGAAGCGAAAAAGAGATAAACCCATTTGATGCACACAGAAGAATGCCAAAAATTGACAAAAAAACCTGTAACAAATTTTCTAGATTCATCATCTATTATAATTTGTGATTAAGTAATACTAAAAAATTACAAACGAGTATGACTTAATTCAATTTTAAGTATTGAAGAAGTCATTGGTGTCAAGGACAACTTAGCAAGGATGGAACTCTTCACTACTTAGTCATAAACATTCTAATTACAAGTCAAGAACCATTTCGACTTAAAAGTTTAGGTTATTAAGTAAAGCATTTGAATAATTTTAATTATAATTTCTAACCATACATTTTGATACATACCTACTAGCAGAAGGAGCAAATCCAATGGTGTAATAAGTAAGGATGATCCAAATTCCTGACTCCATCAAAGAGAGAGGGATTCTGATGACCCAAATGGGTAGTGCAAAAGACCATGCAGGGTAAAACAAAAAATCCCTCTGCTTGAAGAAAACAGGAAGCCTAAAAATGGTGAGTGCAAGCTCTGCCATTCCATTGAACATGACATTGATAAGACTAAAAAACAAAGCACCAAAGAATTTTATCCCATCTTCAAGTTGGCCATACTTCATTTCTGTTCTAAGAAATACTGTCAAGGCAATCAAAGACATGACTATAATCTGAGCAGTCTTAAATATATATATGAATGAGTTTCTCTTCATCAATAGCCATTCTCTAGCAAAGCATGCCTTGAAAAGCTCCCATCTTGAGATCCCATACTTCTCCTTCACCAACGTAGCCGGATGAGTTTTACTTCGATCATAAGGAATTTGAAGCTCTGCATAGAGTTTCTGACCAATGTTGTACTTATTGAAGTGGTCTACAAACTCAGGCACACTGACATATTGGTAAGGTTTGTCCCTTCTGAACCAGTACTGCTCTTGGTCTATTTTGGAAGTAACTTCTTGTAAGAAGTCTGCAACTCCTTTTCTTTCAGGGCATTTGAGTCCTAAGCTCTCAAAAAATTCCAAAACATTCTCACGCGAGCCTTGGTAGATGATTTGACCCTCTGAGAGTAAAATTATGTCATCAAAAAGATCAAATGTTTCAGGTGCAGGCTGCAGAAGAGAGATTATCATTGTAACATCCATGATATGGACCATTTGCCTCATGAACCTAACAATTTGGAAGGTTGTGGAACTATCCAAGCCAGTTGAGATTTCATCCATGAAGAAAGCTTTTGCAGGTCCTACCAACATCTCACCTGCATCCAGTATTTTAATCTTACTGTTTAAATGAAAATAAAGCAAAGTAATATTCAACACACTAATTGTGCACCTTAATTAACCTAACCTTTCCTTTTAAATGTTCTTAGCTAATTGAAAAATGTTGTTGGTGTTTTCTCTAGACCTAACTCCGTGGAGATCACTAGCAAAATTATCTAACCCGTCATTACATGTCTAAGATATTCTATTATAGATTCTCACCAAAATCATGTATGAGAAAAACAATGACAACATTTTGAAAGATAAAGGATGAAATTGGAACCAATATTATTATAGAATGTTCGGCACAAGGTTATTATAGAATGACTAGCATAAGGTTTTTGTCCCTTAAATTTTATGGGTTCTAATTTCATTTTTTATACTTCAAAGTGTTGTTAATGTTTTTCCTAGACCTAACTCTATGAGGATCACTTACAAAATTATTTTGATTTGTCATCCTACATATGTAGAATAATCTGTAAAAAATTCTCACAAAATCAAAGCTAAGGAGAATATTGATAACATTTTGAAATATAAAGGAAAGAAATTGGAATCAATAAAGTGAAGGGACGAAAATGAAATTTCAAACAAAGTTAAGAGACAAAAAGCACATTTCACCCATTATTTTATCATACCTATAGTTAATCGCTTCTTTTCTCCACCAGATATGCCCCTTCTCATCTGATCACCCACCAAAGTATCAGCACATATTTCCAATCCAAGAATCTGCCTCCATTTTATTGATATGTTAGACAAGTAAAGAGATCAGCCTACTAACCAAAAAAGAGAGTAATAAAAAAATAGAAAAAGAGGCATTAAACCTTGATAATATAATCTGTAACAAGACTTGTTTCTTGGCCGGCCATGGAAGTGGCTTTCATGAAAGCATCTATCTCGGGGTCTGGTTTGATTGCGGCTTGCTTTTCTCGTTTCAACAATTCCATTAGCAGATCATACCTTGTTCCAACTCCTAAGCAGCACCCAGAGAAATCTAGAGTCTCTCTAACTGTCATCTCTCCATGATGAAGATCATGCTGGCTAATATAAGCACATGTTCTTCGCGGCACAAACTCTGATAATTCATGACCACAATAAGTGATTCTCCCTGATACCTATTGATTGATTTTGATTAATGTAGAGTTAAAACTAAGATGTAGGTAGATTAAACCAATCATAAAAAGACATATAAACATTCAAGCACTCATTTTAGTGGGACTCACATATAACATGTTTACCTATGTCTTAATGATCGGTTTGGTCTATCTATCTATTTTTTGTAGACTAAGTCGTCTCAAGAATCCCTTGCCTATGAATAGTTTGTCCTACTAAATTCGATTTATTATTTTAGAGTTAAAAGGCATGATGAATTACTAAAGGTATTGGAAGGGCAATCATAATCACCAATGCGCATTCATAAACATAGATGTTGTAAAGTTCTACAACACTTTGACAAATTCGTTAGATCACTAGCAAGTGGAATCTCAAATGCATGATTCAAGAAAAAAAATAATGATTGAAATTGAGCAAGAGCATGACTAACCCTTAAATCCTTGTCTGATTTGGTTGCAAGTGCCTGAAGCAATGTAGTTTTCCCTGATCCTGGAGGCCCCAAAAGTAAAGTCATTCTAGAGAATGTGATAGAAGGATTGAGTTAGCAAAACATCCATAATAATACAATATTGATGCATCTATGAGACTATTATACATGTAAGAAATGTCAACAACTATTAAGTATAGATTTGTGAATATTTTGTTATAATTTGTAATAGTCTCATGTATAATAACCTCTCAAGTTTAAAGTGTAGACAAAAGCACTAGCTCATCATTCCTTGTGGCAAAACTTTTTTTTAAAATTAAGAGAATAATAGCAACAAGGATCAAGTTTTGATACCATATTAAGGGCCACTTCAGGCTCACATATGATTTTATTAGAACCTCTAATGAAAAACATATAAGGTTATATTTCCATTTAGAAAATGATTTTATGTCAAGTTCAAGTTTCAACTTCTGATACTTCATAATCAAAATTAGATGTCATTCATATCCCATAGCAAGTTTAGATCAATAATACTCTTCTTTAAAAAAAAAAAAACTAGAAGTTGCATAAATTGAATTAATTTGAAAAATTTAGAGAATGATACAGTTATATACAAATATAAGCACCTTGAAGGTTTCAGGATTCCACTGACATCTTGGAGTATCTTGACAACCTTTTTCTTAGATGGGAAAAACTTAATTGACCCAAGAACTCCCTGTTTACCATAAATAAGAAGAAGAAAAAGAAAGAATTTATCAACATATTTGAAAGTAGGAAAATAATAATAATAGCCATATTAAAGCATATATAATGGAAATTTAAATGATTGCAGATAAAGGTAATTATAGTGCCTGGCAATTTAGTTAACTTGGTCACATTGGATTACGTTGGTATAAGTACAAATACAATGGATATATTAGGTGGGGTTGAGAATGTTAACTAGTTTGGCCTAATTTTATTAATTTTTTTAAAAATAATTATTTTATAGAAACATAATTTTCTCCTAATATTTAAATAAAATAGTCCAACCATTCTTAAAAATTAGTCTAACATGTTCTAATATTAGGTTGAATCGAGTTAAGTTGGGTTGGGTACTAAGTTAGATCAATACTCAACTTGACCTAACCCATATTGCCCTTAATTGCAAATAAATATATATTTGGAATTAATTGCTTTATGTTTCACTAGGTAAGATGAAATAAACCTAAGACTTTTACATGCCAAAAAAAAAAGCATAACAAGAATCAAAGACTTGTCCCAACCACTCTGGGTTTCATTATCCATCTCAAAATACTATAAATATTACATATTACACATCATATTAATTCATATAGTATAAAAAATAAAAAGAGAAAAATCCGTGTCATGTGTAATAGTGTAAGAGCTGTAAAATTTATTTCAATATTGTATTGAATAAATTAATCATTTAGTTTTAAAAAATTACTCTTTTTTTAATTTAATCTTTTAATCAAAATGATTATTTGTGTTAAACAAAATCACAATGATCTAACAAACTAACTGGTGTAATCAGAAGCCTAAGACTAGCAAAGATGGATGAGGGAGCATGTGAGGAACTACCCAGGAATAGCAATTTGGCTATGATTTAGAATTAATGCACATGGTGTCCTTTTTTTGTCTTTGTTTGTGTGGGTACCCAAAAACATTAAAACTATAGAGTATTTAATACTCTTGTTCAAAAAATACACAAAAATTCGATACTATATATATATATATATATATGTATATATTTCATTAATTTTCTTTTTGTTTTAAATATTTTCGATATCCCATGAATTGTTATCTGTAGATACGACCCTAAGGTGGTTGGAGCAAATTAAAGAGGAGAAAAAAAGTCCGAGGGAAGTGAAAAAGAAATTTGGACCATTTGATGAAAGTGACTTTCTAATTAATTAATTAAAATACCTCCATTGCGTTCATGGTAGAATGCACCAGTGTTGGCAGTGCTCTGGTTCCAATATATGCATCCCCTTCTACAAACAAACGCTCAAATCGAACTTCAATCTTAGGAATCTCTATCCCAGCCCTAATTAACAAAACAAAATTCAAACTTGTTTGCAGAAAATCAGTCAAAATAAAACCAAATTAAAGCAGATTTAAACTAAACTAAACCACATATATTTTTAATTTTAGATTTTTTTCATAAAACTATAAATACCCTCTTCAAATAAACCGTTATCACTTCAAGTTTTAATATTGCATATGTATAAACTCCCTTTTATTATTTTCGTAAGGTACACCAGCTTCCTTTAGTTTTACGTTAAATTTTAAATTACAGTTGAAAAAGAAGGGAGATTTAGGGGATTTTTTTTTTAAGCACTATGATCAGGATGTCTTTAAGCTTTATCCAAGACTAAATTTTCGGTATATCTAAATTGAGAATAATGAAAGAGGAGAAAAGGAAAGTGAAATAAAATATTAATTTTGACACTTTTTTATTTAGATTTAAATCTAGTTTTTTTAAAAAATTAGATTGAAATCTAAATTAAAAAATATCAAAAATTAAAATTTCACTTCCCTCTCTTATTCTTTACTCTCCTCAATCCAAACATATCATGTATATATTTAAAAGTTTAAAAGAGAAAAAGTTTGCTACATCTTGTTTGAGCAACAAGTTTTCTCTTCTAAAATCTTCAAATTAGGACAAATTAAAAATATAAAGGCTGGAAGACAATAAAGAAATATGAAAAGTAATTGAAAATTTTAAATTTTTTTATTGTTTTTTCTCTCCTATTAATAACTATTAAATAAAAAAAACATTTTATTCTTTCTCCCTTCCTCCATTGTACCTCATCCACACATACCTTGATGGCAAACATCGATGCATTTAAGATTTTACTCCTGATAATCGAACTCTGATCGATAAGATGAGATTCATCCTAGGGGAGGTTTTGTACGACATATTCTTCAAACTGTGAATTTGGGTCTCGAACATGATAAAGCAGATTTCCTTTTCCTTATGTTTAATGTGTTCCAAACAGAAACTAATAGAGAGAAAGAGGTGACTTACCTATCAATCCTGTTCCTCAGCCTATGCAAAAACTTCTCGTTATCTTCTTCAGCATTCTTCAGAATACTGTTCAAGAGATGCCTCTTTTCCTGCAGCCCGAGCTTGGTGACATCAACCTGTTCATAATCAACAGTAGTCCCGCATTCCAAAACCTGCTTCTTCTTCATCATCCCTGTCCTCATCCTCTCAAATGTAGGAAGCCTCTCTATGGCTGCCCATTTCAGCTCTTCTTCCTCATCTTCTCTCCTCATACTACTCTCAAACACATCTCCATGCCCACTCCATGCCTCTCTCAGACTTGCAGATGCCGAACTTCTTCTGCTTACTGAACCTATGCTCATCCTCAAGCTGCTGCTGCTCGCTGACCTCACAACCCCACCTCCATTATCTCCTCCAAATGCTTCCTCCATATCTACCGACCAAATGAACGAGGCTTCTGCAGATTCTAACAAACTAGGAAGGTAAACTCTTGTGTGGGCATTGGAACTTTCAGAGATTTCAGGTTCTAAGCAACTGGGATGGAAAATCCTTATGTGAGCAATGAAGTTTCAGAGATTTCAGAATCTCACAGAACATATCAAAAGATACTGATAATTGGTTCTAGCTTAAGGAAACAAGGGTTTTGATTCTCAGCAACCAAGAAGGAAAATATTTATGTGGGTTACGGAGGTTTAAGATTTTAGAATCTCAGAAGAAGTAAGAAGATAGTTAAGGGTGGTTACAGCTCAAGAAATAAGGTTTATAACTCTACATCTACCAAGCAAGGCTTCTATTTGAATTCCAAGAAGCTATGAAGGAAAATCCTTATGTGAGCATCGGAAGTTTCAGAGATTTCAGAATCTCAGAACAAACCAAAAGATACTTACAGGTGGTTCTACCTTAAGGAAGAAGGTTTATAACTCTCTAAATCTATCTACCAAACAAGGATTTTCTTAAGCAACTAGGAAAGAAAATCCTCATGTGGGCAATGAAAATTTCAGATTTCAAGGAAGGTGTACAACTCCTTATCTATGAACATGGGAAATGGTCATAAGAATACGGGATTATCAGTAAATACAGAGAAAAAGGCAAAAGAAAGAAAGAAAGGGTTTTAATTTGCATCATTGTACTTGAAAGACGATCTTTCCATCTTTCCAAGAATATCTCTCTTCTTTGTCAATACTAAAAGAATTTTAGATAAATCTTGTGTTGTTGTGTGGTGACTAATTAAACGTCTTTGGGACGGCTAAAGAAAGTACTTTTGAAACTAATACTGAATCCAGCCAAAGCTAAAGGTCATAATCATAGGCTATAATTATTATCAGTTTAAGAGCTAATTTTTTTAACTTTAAAAACCAAAAAATATATATATATTGAGCACAGGTGGATAGAGAAAGCGGACACCCTTATTGAAGTTTGCAATTACGGTTGCTTCATCCAATTTGGAACTACAAAATTTAAGAAGCTCCACCAGTCTAAGGTTGGACGACATTCCATTGCATTTATGTCATTTTTAAAATGTGAATACAACTCCATTTATACACTATACAATCTACACGTAAATGGTTGGCTATGTTCTGTTACACTATACAACTCCATTAATACACTATACAATCTACGTCCCTAATTTGATGTTAAGATGGGTTGATGTGAGGCATGGCTATCATTTAAAGTATATTTAATGCCTGGAATTTTAAATTTTTTTTTATAAACTGGTCATGAGATATATGGATAAATTCTTTAGATTTCAAATAGACAGATGACATTGTCAATTTAAAAAAATTATGAGTACATGTTGTATTTTTTGAACAAATAATCTTTAGTTCACAAAAGAAGAAACGGCTATGACTACATAAAGAGTTAATCTATTGTTTTTAAAAATGAGATATCATGACAATAGTATTAGAAGATTCAGGCGCAAACATCTTGGACTCAACTTGTTTTGGAAGCAGCTAGAGATTCAGCCTAGCTGAATAACTACTAGTAATCATGTAGGAATAACATTGCACTTTCAAATGGTCAATTTTTGAATAATTGTCAGTATATATTTATATTACTAGTGAAAAGGAATACGCGTCAGACAAAATATGAGGTTTTGACAACTATTTGGTCCAGCAATGCAATATTTGGCCAATGGTCATGACTCGATTAGTATCAACAATCGCAACGTAGATATTTTTTAGAAGTCATTCATTGCTCTTGGAAGTTTATACTATAACAATAAGTGATAGATGTTCTCCAAAATTTTTCGCTCACAAAGTTGATGAATTCTAAATCTCAATTTTCTTGTCTGCGACCCTCTCAGCCAATCTCAAAGGAGTTAAACATACTTTATCAAGATATTTGAATCTTATTATGATGTTTTTGTATAAATAGATCTACTTGAGTTTTAGATTTTGCAGAGTCACACTCGTACAATTGAACTAGTAATTTGTGTTCGATATCTTTTAAAGTCTGCTGCTTGTATAAACGATAATAAGTCTTTAGAAACTACACAATTGTATTTTGCAGCGAGTATGAGTTGACAAACATATGACATTTATTGACTAGAGAAACCGAGGTTGAGAAGTGTTAAAAGATTAATGATAGTTATACTTCTCAATCATATTAATTTTAAAAGATTAATTTTCACCAACTAATTTAGGTAGCATTTTGTACGGAAATAATAAAATTTTTCAAGTATTTGAAAATGAAGCGTGAGACCTTTTTCATTATTTGGGTTTATATACAATTTCAATTTTTTTTTTTGAACTTAAGTGAATACAGTTGCAGAGAGTTTGTGATATTGTCATTGTTTACCTTATCTTTTTTTTTCCTAACTATTTTGTTTTTTTTTTTTTATTTTGGGCCCAATTTCTCTACTGTTTTGTTAACGGAAGGCAAATTAAGTTTGGTCTGGTGAAAAATAATGAAATGAAATAAAAATAAATAAATAAATAAGATAAAAATAATTTTTATATTTTTATTTAAAAATAAAAAATATATAATAAATATTATACGATATTTTTAAGAAATTTTTTCATTTCCTTTTATCCCGTCGTCACGTACCAAATGGATCTAAATTGTTTGGTAAATTTCTTCAATGTACGTTTATGCTTCGTTTAGTTTGCTGTAATATAAATATATTTTTTATATATAATTTATATAATATTTATTATATTTTTAAAATAATTAGGTTATTTATTAAATTATTTTTTATTTTATTTATTTATTTTTTATATTTTGAACACATGATATGCAGAGTACATAAATTCTTATGTGATTACGGATAGCAAGTACAACACGTAGAGAAACCACAATCACAACTGTAGCTGTCGTAGCGGTGTCAGATGTAGGGATATATGAATGAATAGCATTGAAAGCACATGCAACTCTTTGGCTGTAGAAGTAATAAATTCTTCATCTTTTAGGCTGACGTTAGGCAGCTCATGTGGTCGTTGAGAGTTGAAAATGACAGAAATATTTTAAAAAAATTATATCTAAACACCTATATTATATAAAATTTATTATAAAAAATTTTAAAAATTAAAATTATTATTAAATTTTAAAAAATTTATTATTAATTTTAGGAGATTTATTAAAAATTAGTAATAAATTTTTTAAAATTTAATAATAATAATTCTTAAAAATAATTTTAATTTTTTAAATTTTTTATTATAAATTTTATATAATATAAGTGTTTAGATATAATTTTTTTAAATATTTAATTATGAACCCATCCCCATATTCTATCTCTCCGGTCTCTATCCAAAGACCTTGCAGTTTTTTAATACAAGGACTCTTGACCTTGCTCCATGCCTACCGACCACCCAAGTGAATGTCATTTGGGATATCATATCTTACAATGATTTGTCATGCATGTCCTCTCCTCTCTGGTTCAACAGAATCTAATGTTATCATATCTCATCTTAAATAATTTCAAAAATTTGGATTGATAGGTTTCTTTATTATTGGTTTATTTGGATGAAGTGAAAAATAAAAATAAAAAAAGTTGAAAAAAAAAGATGAGAGAAAATGAATTTTATCCCATTTGAATACAAGACAAAAATTAAGGTAATTCCCTCGAATTCTATGTTATGATTGTACTACACCTCCAAAAGCTTCATTATACAATTAATTTCATGCTGTTTATAAAAAATGTGACTGCAGAATAAAAATACCCATATTAAAATAAACTAATTAAGACACAAAAAATTAAAACTTGGTATAATTAATTAACAAAAAAAATTCAGATTTTAGATAAATTATTTAATATTATTTTCAAGCTTAATTTGTATACATTAAAAAGTAAGAAAAGAATAATAATTTTATACAAAAATAAATAGCTTTAAAATTAAGAAAAATGACAATGCCATGTAGTTCAAAATATTAAATGCAAGTGAAAAGAAGAAAGATCACGTAATAAAGAAGACGAAGTAAATATGCTACCAAAAATTAAATGAGAAAGAGAGATAGTGTTGGTGGGTATGAAACACTGGAAAATAGTCAACAGAAGACAAACGAAAGAGTAAGAAAGATCATGACCGATCAAGAAAATAGCATAATAATTTCAAATAAATTTTCAAAAAGAATTATAATTGATGAAACACTTGTATAATTAAAATCAAAACTGTGATTTTAAACAAGAATTTCCGTTAAGACAGTCATATATTTTCGAATAGCTTTTTGCTATTAAGATCTCTACAAAACTAAATTTCTCTTTTACAAAAGAAAAAATTCAAAATTTTTAATGTTTTTGGTTTTGGTTAAAAATTAAAATTAAAAAAAATTACATTTGTTTCAAAATATAGTTTGTGAAATGATCCCATCGAAAACAATCAACATAAGACAACTTTCATGACATTTTTTGACGAAAATTCTGCTGAAGCTTTTAATAACTAATATATTACGAAAAAAATTAGGGCCGAAAAGTTGACTTAAAGATTAAAAATAAAACTTGCCTTTTCCAATGAGATTTCCATAAAATTTTAAAATAATTTTTTTTCGAAATAATGAAGTGTTCCATAAAAATATTAAAAAAAAAGAATACATTTAATACAAAACTTTCTAGCAAAAAATCCTTTCGATAAAACTTAAAGAATACATTCTTTCCAGGAAAGTTTTTTCAATAAATTAAGAAAAATCTAGGAAATTACTATGATAGGAACTTTTTTTAAAAATAAGTATCTGAATATATATTTCAATTTAATCTACATTTCCGAATTTTTTCCCATGCTTAAGTATCCAGGTCATGAACCTTTATGCATATATCACAAAATATTAGTGATCATTAACACTTATTTTTTGAATTTATTTCATCACCATAATTGAGAATTCTCAACTGCCAACCTAAATGGGTTGTGAAAATTATGAGGACGAATCTCCTGTAATAGGAGAACTTTTGTAGTAATGTACAATAACTCATTTTCATTTTTAATTTTTGAGAGATTAAAAATTGGAATTAGGAAGATAAGAAATATAATTGTGAAGATAAAAAATGTAACTATGAAAGAAAATTATATTTTAAAAATTTTAATTGAATTTAAGTTAAAATTTTTAATTTTTTTAAAATTACATTTTTTATCCTTACAATTACACTTTTTTTTCTTAACTCTAATTTTTAACCTCTAAAAAAAACGATTCAAATTACCTTGCTACATATGATCCTTTACTGCATGGATTTGTGCTCGAAAATTACAATAATCATCAATATTTTTCTAAGGATGTGAAAATTATTAATATTATTGCTTTATATAATAATTATATCTATTTTTAATAATCTTAAAGATGGCTCAGTAATTAAAAAGGCATACATTTTACTTTGATTATTTAGATCTAAATTTTAGAATCAACATTTTAAAAAAAATTCTACATCTATCAAATCAATGAAAAATATGCATGGTTAAAATAATATTTAAATATATTAATAATTAAAAAATGATCTCGACATGCTTCTAAATGCACCCTGATACGTGTTAAAGGAATAATATTTAGTAGTTAATATATGTTAGTAGTCTTTATATGTCAGTCGTGAATTTGTTTCGGTTGGTTAAAGAGAGATAAAGGTCTAACTACTTGACTAAGCTAATTAGTATCTCGTATACAGTATATAATTAGAAGTTAATAGGAATTTTTAGATGATTTTTAAAGTTTGAATAATATACCATTGATATTGAGTATCACATTGCATTTGTTCTATACCACACCCCCCAGAAAAATAAATAAATAAATAAAGCACCATTATTTTCTAAAGTTTCTTTTGAAGAGTTTATCAAGCACTACCAATTTTTATTTTAAAGAAAAATATATCTTGAATTCAATACTTGTGCTTGGAAATTGGAATAATAAGTATATACCACTTCTTACAATAGATTAAAGCCAATAATTAAGCATCACATCTCAAATTGGAGATTGAATAATATATAATTCATAAAATTTATGAAATTTCTATAAATTGCTGGAAAAAAAAATATCTGTATATAGTATTTCTTCTGACAATAATTGGTAAACATATATTTAGCCCCAAAAAAATCATTTAATACTCCTTATCTTGTTTGGAAATTAAAGAACCTGATGCCATATGCAAATACAAAGACAAATAGAAGAGCAAAAACAATATGAGCAGCAGCAACAGCTCCAAGGAAATCATATTTAAAGCCCATCTGCATCTCAAGGTAGTCTTTTACTGATATTTGTTCTGATCCAGGAACCTCCATAAGAGTATTTTTGTCACCTACTTGGGAAGTCACCAGGCCATATATAGTCCAAGCTGTAGGGCTTGCCCAATAATACCACCTCCACCATACTGGAATTTGCTGCAAATAGGAAAAAGCTACTACTTAGATTGATGTTAGAGTACACAGTCAAAAAGGTGATAAACTAAAATGAGGTGGCAAAGGTGATTACTCATATCGAGTAAAAGTAGTGTTTGACATGATTACATGTTTATTATAAAACTTGTTTGATATACTTATCTTTAATAGACCAAGTTACTCAAATTATTTTGCCATGAAATTGGCAATAGAAGTTCCTAATTTACCTAACATGAAAATGCACTTTATCATGACTGTAACAAACTTATATAAGTTGATGTTATGTATTTTTAATTGTGGAATGAACCATTTCTACTTAAAGGTGTATATATGATCAAAATATTATGATAAGAAGAGAAGAAAAATTGAATATTAAGCACTATAATACTGAAATTGAATACTTCCCAGAGATTGTTTAATTGTGAAGATATGTTAATAGGTGCATTTAATGTGTGAATTATACAAGTAAAAGAGATTAATAAAAATAATTTTTTCAAAAGTTAATTCTTGATTATAAATATATTTGATCATTGCTTTGTTATGCATACCTTTCTTGGGATAATGAAACCAGTAAAGAGATTCCAGAAAGAGAGAAAGAAGGACATAACAATTGCAGCAATTTGGTGGTTCGGTGTTAGAGCTACAGTCATCATCCCATAAAGTGTGAAGTAGACAAAGGACATGAAGATGAAATAGTAGAACCAGAAGAACTTGTCAGCTTGCCAGCTAAACCCAATCATTGAGAAAAGGATAAGGCTATACATAAGAGTTTGGATTGCTACATAAATCATCTCTACTGCTACCTGCAAGAAAATGTTTGCACATTGTATAAAATTATCAAAGAATAAAAGCCTATTAACTGTATCACTTTAGTGCTTGAATGTTATATTTTGTTTCAATTTTATCCTTCCAAAGTTAGTAAAGTGATGATACTATATTATCTTTCAAGGAGCAAACATTTTATAGGGTTGAAACAAAATCAAACTTCTCAGAAGTGAAGTGATACAACAAATTTGAGGGAGCTGAGTGATGCTAAAATCATCTTTGAAATACTAGAATGGGGTTATACTTTCTTAAAAAAACAATTTTCCCCTCTTTGCAATAAAAGGATTAGCTTAATTTACCTGAGCAAATGCATAAGGAAGAGCTGAGTACATTCCAGCTGCTCTTTCACGATAGAAAACTGTTCTTTCTATTGCAACCACAGGTTGGACAGCAGAAGTGTTTGTGGCTCCAAGGAAGAAAATAGCAGAATATATAGCACCCATGAGATTGAATAGTTCTTGTTCCTTTTGTCTGCAGACAAAACATTTGTCCTCAAGTTTTTATAGCTTCTTACTCATAAGCCTGAAATTAATTCTCATTGAGGATTTAACAAATAAATTATTGGAATGTTTTTCAAATAAGGTAAGAGTTCTTGTAGATAGTTTTAATGTTATATGATTACATTTTCCTTAATAAAAATTTTTACTTTTGACATAACATTTATAATTCATATAAAAATTTTGAATCCACTAATATTGTTTCATTCCTTTCCATAATTTTGTCAAAGATATTAATAAAAGTAATAATTGATTTTCACTTAAGAGGTTAAACTCTTGAATTGAAATGGTCCTTAACATGGTATTAAAACCTTAATGACCAAGCAATCAAGAATTAATAGGTATTACAAAAACACAATACTAACAAGGAAAACTTGTTGACTTACATTTCATCTCCTTTGTTCCAGAAAATGAGCCCAAAAATGACACCAACAGTTATTGTCAAGAAGAACCGAATGACATTATACTGTGGACTCCTCCAATAGGACAAATGCTGTTTCCAAAAGCAAGCTTTGCATTGAGTAATGAATGGTTGGGTGTATCTAGTTGGGAAGTAAAGGTCCTTTGCTTCTGGTGCTGGTGTACTTAGCTCTTTAATAAGTTCTTGATTCCTCCTGGGAAAAAGTTTATATCAAAAATTGAAAACCAAAAAGGAAGAAGGACAAGAAGAAGAAGAAGAAGAAGAAAAGCATGCCTAATTTTTGGTAGAAAAAGGATACAAAGGCTAATACTTACTGATATAATTCTGACTTGGTGTATAGTTCTACAAAGTCTACACCTAGTTGAGACTCAACTGCTGAAGAAGTGATTTCCAACACCCATGTGGCAGGATTATATCCATCTTTAATCTTAGGAACTGATGGAATGGCCTGCAAAAGGGTGCACATTGGGGCCTTAATCACAAGGCTTTCTCATAAGGCTTTTGAGCAAAACACACACTGTTTGTTGTAAGATTATTGATAAATTACTTATTTAAAAAATGTATGCATTGCTGAGAAGTCATACTCACTTCAAAGTACTCTATTAAATTATGAGAATTCTGACCAAGGGGACCACTATATATGACTTGTCCTCCTCTCCTCATCAAAAGTAGCTAAAGGCAAGATGAGACGAAGTGAGTAATAATGGTGCATTGACAACAATCATTGAAATATATGTTTCATAACCGAAATCTTGGAAAGTCATAGGACAAGACTCAAGTGAAGCTTCTTAGATGTTTGCTATTAGTTCCATATGTCATAATTCTTAAAGAACCTAATAGCAAACACATAAGAATTACACCTACGTTTTTTTTTTAAGTCGTATACCTCATCGAAAGCTTCAAAGATGTCAATGCTTGGTTGATGAATTGTGCAGACAACCGTTCGTCCTGTATCTACAGTATTTCTAACAGTACGCATGACAATTGCTGCAGCTCTAGCATCAAGGCCAGATGTTGGCTCATCCATGAAGATTATAGAAGGATTGGCAACTAATTCTATAGCAATGGTGAGTCTCTTTCTTTGCTCAATTGATAAACCATCTATTCCTGGAAGTCCTACTAGAAAGTCCTTCACTGGATGTAGCTCAACCAGCTCCATAACTTCCTCAACAAACATCTATAATAAAAAAGAAGATTGTCTAAGAATAATTCCGTTGGTAACAATTGCAAAAAATAGTAATAATTAGGTACAATATGATCATGAAGTAAAGCATAATGCTGGAATTGATGGTCAAATTTATAGGCAAATAATTTCAATTTCTCTTGGGAGTGACTATGAGCTCAACCTAAGAGAGTATACGAACTTCACTAATAAAACATGTCATGGTAGTTGAACCTTGCATATTGCTTCTATGTGGTTTTAGGCCATATAATCTTTTAGAAATGGCTGCTAGAAGCTAAAGCCAAGTTTAACACATCTCATTCTTTTACTCCCAAATAACTAAAAGTTTGACTAATTATTCATAAGGTTTTTTCAAGTTGTAAAATCCTAAAAAGATTTGCTCTTGAAAGCAAAACCTATCTTTAATGACAGAAGTTCTTCTTAAAAATTTATGAATATAGAATTCTTACAACAAGTTATACTTAACATGACTTAGGAGATAATGAAACTTTTCTTAGTAAACTTTCATGAAGTTGCCTACAATCACAATGGTTTGCTACTAAACTGTATCATTTGATTAAATCAAATACATCATTAGTCTATACATAACACCATGCCTTCTTGGATCCTATAATACCCAAGACCTCCCATGTTTACTTTGATAACTATAAGATGAAGCCAATCATTGATGACTAGTGACCAATTTCTATCTTTTTATTCTAGTAGCTAATATATAAACACATTCTAGTAGAATTGAGAACCTTCATTTAACTTTCCCCTCTACTTCTCTAGTTTGTGGTCATGGAAATTCTCAAATACATGTGTACACAAAAAGTGCTTGTGATAAGGTGTTTAGTATGATCATTGATTTGAATGGTCAAAAACTTTGTCAACTCAAAAGTTTAAATTATTCAATGAAACCTCATGAATAATTCTATTACAACCTCTAATACACCTTTTCATCATAACCCACCATATCATGTATTGAAAGTTAATTTTAAATAAAAGAATGAGAAGCAAAAAGGATTGAATTCTAAACGACATAGTCATTAAGGATTTAATACTATGTCAAAAATTACTTTGTCTTAAGAGCTCAAACTATTAAATAACATCTATGAATAACTTTATTATGATCTCTAATAAGAATAAAGTAATACCTTTTGTGTTTCTCTCTTCACCTCCTTACCAAGACGCAGCCAAGCAGAAAACACAAGAGATTCATAAACTGTGACGTTTGGAGAATGGATATCATTTTGTTCACAATAACCACTAATTCGAGCAAAAGTTGCTTGGTTCTTTTGAAAACCAGAAATGCTAATTCTTCCTTCAATATAACCACCAGTTTTTCTTCCTGCAAGAACATCCATCAAAGTGGTTTTACCAGCACCACTTGCACCAATTAGTGCAGTTAAAACTCCAGGTTTAAAAGCACCACTGACATCTCTTAAAAGTTGAAGCCTATTATCTTCAATTCCTTGCTTCTTCATTTCCTGTCATAGAAATACCGTTATGACTTTTTAAAGACCTTGGAGCATCAATATCATATATGCTTCTAAAAATTCAAATGAATTATCAAATAATATTTAAATATGGTAATAAAAAACTCTTCATGTCATGATTACTTAAGTCAATTAATAATAATATATATATATATATATGCAAACTGGCTACATTCTACTTCGTATAAAGCCTTAGTTGAATTTCAATGATAAATGTGAACATAAAAAAGGAAAGTTAGTTAACCTAGATATACAGAATAGCTAGTAAACTAATAAACATGGATAATAATAAGGACATAAGACATGGCACAAACATAGTAACATGATGAATTTTAAAATGTCCTTTAGTAATTTAAAAGGTTGTGTCATGTCTAATATGAGATATGAGTCCTTTTTTGAAGTGTCTATACTTCATAGTTAATAAATTGAACAGGCAAAAAGAAGTGGTCGACAATTTCCATTAAGTGAACTTGTATTATATCTGAAGTAAATAATAATTAAAGAAGATGATTAAATAAGACAAGAGAGTATAGAAATTTACAGCTGGCATATTAATGTAGTAATTCACATGATCAAAAGCAAGTGATAGGGGTCGAAAAGGCAAGACCATTCCCCTCTTAGTTGTTGCACTCTCTGCTCTTTTAGGATTTGAGCTGTCTTGTGTGCTACTTGTAACCATATCAATGCCTGTATAATTACCATTGGTTGGTAATTAAAGTGGGAATATCTTATAGCCACAAGGGGTTTGGTATAAATTGCAAGCAATTTAATTTTCAACAAAAGAATGAAAACTCCTTAAAGCATGTCAAGATACAACATATGAAAAATCATGGTACAAATCCTTTTAACAGTTTATTTGTAAGATAGCCAATGAGCCAAAGGTAAGATTGATTACCTTCAAACAAGTTAGTAGTTGAAGCTAAGGTATGTTTTGTGGTTTTCATATCCTGTTTTTCAGTAGAGAATGATTCTTTAATACTTGTCCTTTTGTCATCCTCCTCTACAATAATAGATTTCGAATCTCCAAATGCTACAAATTGATTTTTTAAGTCATTCTCAGACACGAACTCATATATCATTATGACATAAAGGAAGATTAACATGGGTACTTACGGCTCAAGAATGTTAATGCAACAATGAAACAAATATTGAAAAGCAGAGAAAACCCTAGTAGAGCACCAACAGAGATCCAGTACCAATATTCTTCAGTGAACATGCCCCTGGCCTTGAGAAGAGCCTTCCCAACAGTTGGTTCGGGGATTCTTAGGTCAATATTAGGCTGTTGAAAAAAATAAATGTGTAACAATAAACTATTGGTGATGCAATTTTTCAAGGCAAGAAAAACACTTGTCTCCACATTTTAAAGGTCTTACAGCACTCCATCTTTTGTCAAGGAACTCATTGATAACTATGGCATTTTGTCCATACATCATAGGAGAAGCATAATAGCCCCATATCATCCATGGTTTGATGTCATCTGTAAAGGTAACAATTAAAGTTTCACACACTATTCCAAATGATACAATAACATATATGTCAAAAACTATTTCACTCAAAAGTTTAAGTTATTTAGTGAAGGCCCAAGAATTTAAGGGCTGAATGTCCTATCACTTGGTTAAAAAGGTTCTTATATTATGTCAAGAATTATTTCACCCAAAAATTAAAGTTACTAGGTGAAGGCTAATGAATAGATTTTACTACAATCTATATATAACAATAACTAGTGGGCAACTTATTTTCTATCATGATTTTCACTTGACTAGCAAAGTAAAAGTGGCAAAAACACAAATTGCTACATACCTTTGGCAATGATGAACCCACCAAGGACAAAAACAATTAGCAGTGTAAAGGTACCAAGTGTATTTGCCACAATCTGTGTTCTTCCAATTGCAGCAATGAAGCGAAAAAGAGATAAACCCATTTGATGCACACAGAAGAATGCCAAAAATTGACAAAAAAACCTGTAACAAATTTTCTAGATTCATCATCTATTATAATTTGTAATTAAGTAATACTAAAAAATTACAAAAGAGTATGACTCAATTCAATTTTAAGTATTGAAGAAGTCATTGGTGTCAAGGACAACTTAGCAAGGATGGAACTCTTCACTACTTAGTCATAAACATTCTAATTACATGTCAAGAACCATTTCGACTTAAAAGTTTAGGTTATTAAGTAAAGCATTTGAATAATTTTAATTATAATTTCTAACCATACATTTTGATACATACCTACTAGCAGGAGGAGCAAATCCAATGGTGTAATAAGTAAGGATGATCCAAATTCCTGACTCTATCAAAGAGAGAGGGATTCTGATAACCCAAATGGGTAGTGCAAAAGACCATGCAGGGTAAAACAAAAAATCCCTCTGCTTGAAGAAAACAGGAAGCCTAAAAATGGTGAGTGCAAGCTCTGCCATTCCATTGAACATGACATTGATAAGACTAAAAAACAAAGCACCAAAGAATTTTATCCCATCTTCAAGTTGGCCATACTTCATTTCTGTTCTAAGAAATACTGTCAAGGCAATCAAAGACATGACTATAATCTGAGTAGTCTTAAATATATATATGAATGAGTTTCTCTTCATCAATAGCCACTCTCTAGCAAAGCATGCCTTGAAAAGCTCCCATCTTGAGATCCCATACTTCTCCTTCACCAACGTAGCCGGATGAGTTTTACTTCGATCATAAGGAATTTGAAGCTCTGCATAGAGTTTCTGACCAATGTTGTACTTATTGAAGTGGTCTACAAACTCAGGCACACTGACATATTGGTAAGGTTTGTCCCTTCTGAACCAGTATTGCTCTTGGTCTTTTTTGGAAGTAACTTCTTGTAAGAAGTCTGCAACTCCTTTTCTTTCAGGGCATTTGAGTCCTAAGCTCTCAAAAAATCCCAAAACATTCTCACGCGAGCCTTGGTAGATGATTTGACCCTCTGAGAGTAAAATTATGTCATCAAAAAGATCAAATATTTCAGGTGCAGGCTGCAGAAGAGAGATTATCATTGTAACATCCATGATATGGACCATCTGCCTCATGAACCTAACAATTTGGAAGGTTGTGGAACTATCCAAGCCAGTTGAGATTTCATCCATGAAGAAAGCTTTTGCAGGTCCTACCAACATCTCACCTGCATCCAGTATTTTAATCTTACTGTTTAAATGAAAATAAAGCAAAGTAATATTCAACACACTAATTGTGCACCTTAATTAACCTAAACTTTCCTTTTAAATGTTCTTAGCTAATTGAAAAATGTTATTGGTGTTTTCTCTAGACCTAACTCCGTGGAGATCACTAGCAAAATTATCTAACCCGTCATTACATGTCTAAGATATTCTGTTATAGATTCTCACCAAAATCATGTATAAGAAAAACAATGACAACATTTTGAAAGATAAAGGATGAAATTGGAACCAATAATTATTATAGAATAATCGGCACAAGCTTATTATAGAATGACTAGCATAAGGTTTTTGTCCCTTAAATTTTATGGGTTCCAATTTCATTTTTTATACTTCAAAGTGTTGTTAATGTTTTTCCTAGACCTAACTCTATGAGGATCACTTACAAAATTATTTTGATTTGTCATCCTACATATGTAGAATAATCTGTCAAAAATTCTCACAAAATCAAAGCTAAGGAGAATATTGATAACATTTTGAAATATAAAGGAAAGAAATTGGAATCAATAAAGTGAAAGGACGAAAATGAAATTTCAAACAAAGTTAAGAGACAAAAAGCACATTTCACCCATTATTTTATCATACCTATAGTTAATCGCTTCTTTTCTCCACCAGATATGCCCCTTCTCATCTGATCACCCACCAAAGTATCAGCACATATTTCCAATCCAAGAATCTGCCTCCATTTTATTGATATGTTAGATAAGTAAGGAGATCAGCCTACTAACCAAAAAAGAGAGTAATAAAAAAATAGAAATAGAGGCATTAAACCTTGATAATATAATCTGTAACAAGACTTGTTTCTTGGCCGGCCATGGAAGTGGCTTTCATGAAAGCATCTATCTCGGGGTCTGGTTTGATTCCGGCTTGCTTTTCTCGTTTCAACAATTCCATTAGCAGATCATACCTTGTTCCAACTCCTAAGCAGCACCCAGAGAAATCTAGAGTCTCTCTAACTGTCATCTCTCCATGATGAAGATCATGCTGGCTAATATAAGCACATGTTCTTCGCGGCACAAACTCTGATAATTCATGACCACAATAAGTGATTCTCCCTGATACCTATTGATTGATTTTGATTAATGTAGAGTTAAAACTAAGATGTAGGTAGATTAAACCAATCATAAAAAGACATATAAACATTCAAGCACTCATTTAAGTGGGACTCACATATAACATGTTTACCTATGCCTTAATGATCGGTTTGGTCTATTTATCTATTTTTTGTAGACTAAGTCTTCTCAAGAATCCCTGCCTATGAATAGTTTGTCCTACTAAATTCGATTTATTATTTTAGAGTTAAAAGGCATGATGAATTACTAAAGGTATTGGAAGGGCAATCATAATCACCAATGCGCATTCATAAACATAGATGTTGTAAAGTTCTACAACACTTTGACAAATTCGTTAAATCACTCGCAAGTGGAATCTCAAATGCATGATTCAAGAAAAAAAATAATGATTGAAATTGAGCAAGAGCATGACTAACCCTTAAATCCTTGTCTGATTTGGTTGCAAGTGCCTGAAGCAATGTAGTTTTCCCTGATCCTGGAGGCCCCAAAAGTAAAGTCATTCTAGAAAATGTGATAGAAGGATTGAGTTAGCAAAACATCCAAAATAATACAATATTGATGCATCTATGAGACTATTATACATGTAAGAAATGTCAACAACTATTAAGTATAGATTTGTGAATATTTTGTTATAATTTGTAATAGTCTCATGTATAATAACCTCTCAAGTTTAAAGTGTAGACAAAAGCACTGGCTCATCATTCCTTGTGGAAAAACTTTTTTTTTTAAATTAAGAGAATAATAGCAACAAGGATCAAGCTAAAAAGTTTGATACCATATTAAGGGCCACTTCAGGCTCACATATGATTTTATTAGAACCTCTAATGAAAAACATATAAGGTTATATTTCCATTTAGAAAATGATTTTATGTCAAGTTAAAGTTTCAACTTCTGATACTTCATAATCAAAATTAGATGTCATTCATATCCCATAGCAAGTTTAGATCAATAATACTCTTCTCTAAAAAAAAAAACTAGAAGTCGCATAAATTGAATTAATTTGAAAACTTTAGAGAATGATACAGTTATATAAAAATATAAGCACCTTGAAGGTTTCAGGATTCCACTGACATCTTGGAGTATCTTGACAACCTTTTTCTTAGATGGGAAAAACTTAATTGACCCAAGAACTCCCTGTTTACCATAAATAAGAAGAAGAAAAAGAAAGAATTTATCAACATATTTGAAAGTAGGAAAGAAATAATAATAGCCATATTAAAGCATATATAATGGAAATTTAAATGATTGCAGATAAAGGTAATTATAGTGCCTAGCAATTTAGTTAACTTGGTCACATTGGATTAGGTTGGTATAAGTACAAATACAATGGATATATTAGGCGGGGTTGAGAATGTTAACTAGTTTGGCCTAATTTTATTAATGTTTTTAAAAATAATTATTTTATAGAGACATAATTTTCTCCTAATATTTAAATAAAATAGTCCAACCATTCTTAAAAATTAGTCTAACATGTTCTAATATTAGGTTGAATCGAGTTAAGCTGGGTTGGGTACTAAATTAGATCAATACTCAACTTGACCTAACCCATATTGTCCTTAATTGCAAATAAATATATATTTGAAATTGATTGCTTTATGTTTCACTAGGTAAGATGAAATAAACCTAAGACTTTTACATGCCAAAAAAAAAAACATAACAAGAACCAAAGACTTGTCCCAACCACTCTGGGTTTCATTATCCATCTCAAAATACTATAAATATTACATATTACACATCATATTAATTCATATATTATAAAAAATAAAAAGAGAAAAATCCGTGTCATGTGTAATAGTGTAAGAGCTGTAAAATTTATTTCAATATTGTATTGAATAAATTAATCATTTAGTTTTAAAAAATTACTCTTTTTTTAATTTAATCTTTTAATCAAAATGATTATTTGTGTTAAACAAAATCACAATGATCTAACAAACTAACTGGTGTAATCAGAAGCCTAAGACTAGCAAAGATGGATGAGGGAGCATGTGAGGAACTACCCAGGAATAGCAATTTGGCTATGATTTAGAATTAATGCACATG
Organism: Erythrophleum ivorense; assembly: GCA_026724425.1. Taxonomy (NCBI): domain Eukaryota; kingdom Viridiplantae; phylum Streptophyta; class Magnoliopsida; order Fabales; family Fabaceae; genus Erythrophleum; species Erythrophleum ivorense. The sequence continues at coordinate 106,360 of JAIUCV010000822.1, read as the reverse complement.
GTGTCCTTTTTTTGTCTTTGTTTGTGTGGGTACCCAAAAACATTAAAACTATAGAGTATTTAATACTCTTGTTCAAAAAATACACAAAAATTCGATACTAAATATATATATATATATATATATTTCATTAATTTTCTTTTTGTTTTAAATATTTTCGATATCCCATGAATTGTTATCTGTAGATACGACCCTAAGGTGGTTGGAGCAAATTAAAGAGGAGAAAAAAAGTCCGAGGGAAGTGAAAAAGAAATTTGGACCATTAGATGAAAGTGACTTTCTAATTAATTAATTAAAATACCTCCATTGCGTTCATGGTAGAATGCACCAGTGTTGGCAGTGCTCTGGTTCCAATATATGCATCCCCTTCTACAAACAAACGCTCAAATCGAACTTCAATCTTAGGAATCTCTATCCCAGCCCTAATTAACAAAACAAAATTCAAACTTGTTTGCAGAAAATCAGTCAAAATAAAACCAAATTAAAGCAGATTTAAACTAAACTAAACCACATATATTTTTAATTTTAGATTTTTTTCATAAAACTATAAATACCCTCTTCAAATAAACCGTTATCACTTCAAGTTTTAATATTGCATATGTATAAACTCCCTTTTATTATTTTCGTAAGGTACACCAGCTTCCTTTAGTTTTACGTTAAATTTTAAATTACAGTTAAAAAAGAAGGGAGATTTAGGGGATTTTTTTTTTTAAGCACTATGATCAGGATGTCTTTAAGCTTTATCCAAGACTAAATTTTCGGTATATCTAAATTGAGAATAATGAAAGAGGAGAAAAGGAAAGTGAAATAAAATATTAATTTTGACACTTTTTTATTTAGATTTAAATCTAGTTTTTAAAAAAAATTAGATTGAAATCTAAATTAAAAAATATCAAAAATTAAAATTTCACTTCCCTCTCTTATTCTTTACTCTCCTCAATCCAAACATATCATGTATATATTTAAAAGTTTAAAAGAAAAAAAGTTTGCTACATCTTGTTTGAGCAACAAGCTTTTTCTTTTAAAATCTTCAAATTAGGACAAATTAAAAATATCAAGGCTGGAAGACAATAAAGAAATATGAAAAGTAATTGAAAAATTGAAATTTTTTTATTATTTTTTCTCTCTTATTAATAACTATTAAATAAAAAAAACATTTTATTCTTTCTCCCTTCCTCCATTGTACCTCATCCACACAAACCTTGATGGCAAACATCGAGGCATTTAAGATTTTACTCCTGATAATCGAACTCTGATCGATAAGATGAGATTCATCCTAGGGGAGGTTTTGTACGACATATTCTTCAAACTGTGAATTTGGGTCTCGAACATGATAAAGCAGATTTCCTTTTCCTTATGTTTAATGTGTTCCAAACAGAAACTAATAGAGAGAAAGAGGTGACTTACCTATCAATCCTGTTCCTCAGCCTATGCAAAAACTTCTCGTTATCTTCTTCAGCATTCTTCAGAATACTGTCCAAGAGATGCCTCTTTTCCTCCAGCCCGAGCTTGGTGACATCAACTTGTTCATAATCAACAGTCCCACTTTCCAAAACTTGCTTCTTCTTCATCATCCCTGTCCTCATCCTCTGAAATGTAGGAAGCCTCTCTATGACTGCCCATTTCAGCTCTTCTTCCTCATCTTCTCTCCTCATACTCCTCTCAAACACACCTCCATGCCCAGTCCATGCCTCCCTCAGACTTGCAGATGCCCAACTTCTTCTGCTTACTGACCCTGTGCTCATCCTCAAGCTGCTGCTCGCTGACCTCACAATCCCACCTCCATTATCTCCTCCAAATGCTTCCTCCATATCTACCGACCAAATGAACGAGGCTTCTGCAGATTCTAACAAACTAGGAAGGTCAACTCTTTTGTAGGCATTGGAGCTTTCAGAGATTTCAGGTTCTAAGCAACTGGGATGGAAAATCCTTATGTGAGTAATGAAGTTTCAGAGATTTCAGAATCTCACAGAACATATCAAAAGATACTGATAATTGGTTCTAGCTTAAGGAAACAATGGTTTTGATTCTAACCAACCAAGAAGATAATATTTATGTGGGTAATGGAGGTTTAAGATTTCAGAATCTCAGAAGAAGTAAGAAGATAGTTAAGGGTGGTTATAGCTTAAGAAATAAGGTTTATAACTCTACATCTACCAAACAAGGCTTCTATTTGAATTCCAAGAAGCTAGGAAGGAAAATCCTTATGTGAACATCGGAAGTTTCAGAGATTTCAGAATCTCAGAACAAACCAAAAGATACATTACAGGTGGTTCTACCTTAAGGAAGAAGGTTTATAACTGTCTATATCTATCTACCTAACAGGGGATCTTCTTAAGCAACTAGGAAAGAAAATCCTTATGTGGGCAATGAAAGTTTCAGATTTCAAGGAAGAAGGTGTACAACTCTATATCTATGAACATTGGAAATGGTCATAAGAATATGGGATTATCAGTAAATACAGAGAAAAGGCAAAAGAAAGAAATAAAGGGTGTTAATTGGCATCATTGTACTTGAAAGATGATCTTTCCAAGAAGATCTCTCTTCTTTGTCAATACTAAAAGAATTTTAGATCAATCTTGTTGTGTTGTTTTGTCGTGACTAATTAACCGACTTTGGAACGGCTAAAGAAAGTACTTTTGAAACAAGTACTGGATCCAGCCAAAGCTAAAGATCATGATCAGGCTTTTTTTTTTAAATTTTAAAAACCAAAAGAAAATATTGAGTACAGGCGGATAGAGAAAACAGACACCATTGTTGAAGATTACAATTATGGTCGCTTCATCCAATTTGTAACTACAAAATTTAAGAAGCTCCACCAGAATTCTAAGGTTGGACGATCCATTGCATTTATGTCATTTTCAAAATGGGAATACAACTCCATCTATATACTATACAATCTATATGTAAATGGTTGGCTACGTTCTGTTATATTATAGGGATTTTAAAAAATAAATGTTCTTAATATTATTTAATAAAAAGATTCGTGAAGAGTAAGAGCATTATCTTTTAAATTATTATAAAAATTTGTGAATATTAAAGGTTAAATGGATAATTTTAATTTTTGATGGAATGAGAATAATAGTTACTTTTTAAAAAGTTAAATAATTTATTTTTGAGTAATTATAAATATAAAACAGGAGAAACTACATATAACTCCCTGAATTATAGCTTGATTGCAACTTTAAAATATAATATTTTATTTCTCTTCTTGACTATCCTAAAAAGTGAAAACTCTACATATTAATTAAAATTAATGTCTAAAAGTCATATAATTATAATGTGCAAAGAAAAAATTAGAAAGATAATTGAAATATGTTTGGTATACAAGATATAAAAGAATAAAATAAAAAATACTCACATGTGTTTATTTTAAAAAATAATAAAAAATAAGAGCTATTAAGTAATAATTATAAAAAAAACCAAACAAGTCAGTAGTTTGCTTTAATACATAATGTATTGCATTTAAAACTTATTATACCATAATTATAATTAACCTATAATTTAAAAAAATCACCAATAAAATATGTATTGAAACATTGCATATTAGAATGATTTTTTTAAGTAATAATCATAAATTAAAAAAAGAAAGAAAGAAACAGAAGACAAGAAAACCTAGATTGCTATGGCTGACACGGAAGTTTTGGTGTCCGCTTACGGGAAGACCAGCTGTCCACCCTCTTAATTGTATACAGTTGAGCCTTAGCGGTTACGCTACTAACACATTAATTAATCTTCACACACTATTTCTATGTTCCCAGAGATCATTAACTGCGCCTGCTGAAATAAATGTAGGAAAATAATTAATATGAAATAAGTATAAATACATCTTTTTTAGTGAAATTAATTTTTAATGCTTTTATATGTTAGTTTTATTAATTTAATTTACTCATTTTTAATGCATTAGGCTTAGCTAAAAAGAAAATGTAATTTGCTGCACCATCTTTTGCTGCACCGCCTACATAAACTAATTAAGACTTGGTACAATTAATTAACAAAGAAATTCAGATTTCAGATAAATTATTTAATGTCATTTCAAGCTTTTGTAAATATTAAAAATTCAAGAAAAAATAACAATGTTATACAAAAATAAATAGCTTTAAAATTTAAAAAAAAGACAGTGGCATGTAGTTCAAAATATTAAATGCCAGCGAGAAGAAGAAAGATCAAGTATACGTCTTCATTGAAAGATAGTTAAGATGCATTATAATTGTAGAAAAAAGTAAATATGCTATCAAAAATTAAATGAGCGAGATAAAGCTGGTGGGGACCAAAAACAGGTAAAAAGTCAACAGAAGACAAACGAATGAATAATAAAAATCTAATGACCGCTCAAGAAAATAATATAATAATTCCAAAATATGGCGAACCCTACTTTGAAAAAAAAAAGCAATTACCACATCAATTACTATTTAAAAATAGTATCCAAAAACATTATATATATATTGATTTTAAAGAATTGTTTTTTCAAAAAGAATTATAATTGATTAAACACTTGTATAATTAAAAATCAAAATAATTGATGGAAAACAGCCAATAAAAGGACTCAATTACTCTGATCACCAATATTGTTCTGAGGGATGTGAAAATTATTAATATATAATTGCTTTACATAATAATTTACCCTATTTTTAATAGCTTTAAAAATGACAGTGATTAAAAATATTTATTTTTATTTTTATTATTCAGATTTAAATGTTAAAGTCAACCGTTTAAAGAATAAATTCTTTAAAAAATGCATCTTGAAAACCTTGTAAAAAAATTTGATTTCCATTAATGCATAAAGTAATTCAAAAATATCCTCATGGTAGAACTAGATATTAATTATGTGACCATATGTAATCCAATCTTTAAATGCATATTTGAAATACTGATAATGATTGGGCACAAGAAGTTGGACTGGGGTGGCTGAACTAGTGAAGCATATATTCCTTAAGAGTTTATTTTCTATTTCCATGTCTAATCTAACAATCTGGATTCTGTGCACATTTTACTTGATCTTATTTTATTTTTTTATTTTAAAAGAAGTAAAATACAAAAAAAAAATATAGTTTAGTTGTTAATTTTAAAAAAATGATTCATATTAAAAAAAAATTAAATTTAAATCATTTAAATCAAATTTAAACGATCTAAAAATAAAAAATTATGAGTACATGTTGTATTTTTTGAACAAATAATCTTTAGTCCACAAAAGAAGAAACGGATATGACTACATAAAGAGTTAATCTATTGTCTTTAAAAATGAGATATTATGACAATAGTATTAGAAGATTCAGGCGCAAACATCTTGGACTCAACTTGTTTTGGAAGCAGCTAGAGATTCAGCCTAGCTGAATAACTACTAGTAATCATGTAGGAATAACATTGCACTTTCAAATGGTCAATTTTTGAATAATTGTCAGTATATATTTATATTACAAGTGAAAAGGAATACGCGTCAGACAAAATATGAGGTTTTGACAACTATTTGGTCCAGCAATGCAATATTTGGCCAATGGTCATGACTCGATTAGTATCAACAATCGCAACGTAGATATTTTTCAGAAGTCATTCATTGCTCTTGGAAGTTTATCCCATAACAGTAAGTGATAGATGTTCTCCAAAATTTTTCACTCACGAAGTTGATGAATTCTAAATCTCAATTTTCTTGTCTGCAACCCTATCAGCCAATCTCAAAGGAGTTAAACATACTTTATCAAGATATTTGAATCTTATTACGATGTTTTTGTGTAAATAGATCTACTTGAGTTTTAGATTTTGCAGAGTCACACTCGTACAATTGAACTAGTAATTTGTGTTCGATATCTTTTAAAGTTTGCTGCTTGTATTAAAAAAAATAATAAGTCTTTAGAAACTACACAGAATTGTCTTCTGCAGCGAGTATGAGTTGACAAACATATGACATTTATTGACTAGAGAAACCGAGGTTGAGAAGTGTTAAAAGATTAATGAGAGTTATCCTTCTCAATCATATTAAGTTTAAAAGATTAATTTTCACCAACTAATTTAGGTAGCATTTTGTACGGAAATAATATAATTTTTCAAGCATTTGAAAACGAAGCGTGAGACCTTTTTCATTATTTGGGTTTATATACAATTTCAATTTTTTTTTGAACTTGGGTGAATACAGTTGCATAGAGTTTGTGATACTGCCATTTTTTACCTTATCTTTTTTTTTTTTTAATTTTGGGCCCAATTTCTTTACTGTTTTGTTAACGGAAGGCAAGTTAAGTTTGGTCTGGTGAAAAATAATGAAATGAAATAAAAATAAATAAATAAATAAATGAACAAGATCAAAAATAACTTTTGTATTTTCATTTAATAATAACAAGATAATAAATATTATACAATATTTTAAAGAAAAATTTTCATTTCTTTTTATCCCGTTGTCACATACCAAATGGATCTAAATTGTTTGGTAAATTTTTTTTAATGTACGTTTATGCTTCGTTTAATTTGCTGTAATATAAATATATTTTTTATATATAATTTGTATAATATTTATTCTATTTTAAAAATAATTTGGTTATTTATTAAATTATTATTTTTTAAAAATAAAAATATAAAAATATTTTTTATTTTATTTATTTATTTTTTATATTTTGAACTCAAAATTTGCAGAGTGCATAAATTCTGATGTGATTCCAGAGAGCAAGCCCAACACGCAGGGAAACCACAATCACAACTGTAGCTGTCGTAGCGGTGTCAGATGTAGAGATATATGAATGAATCGCATTGAAAGCACAAGCAACCGTTTGGCTGTAGAAGTAATAAATTCTTATCCTTTGTGCTGACTTTAGGCCGCTCAGGAGGTGGTTGAAAGAGAAAATTAAATTGGAGGATCTAAATTTAATAATATTTATTTTAAAAAAAGTATTATCATTGAATTTAAATTATTTTATTTAAAATTAGTAATAATTTTATCTAAAATAATAATAATAGATCTTTAAAAATAAATATTACAATCTTCTGATCTTTAAATTGGTTAAAAGTTGAAAATGGCATAAATACTTAATTATGAACCCATCCCCACATTCTCTTGTTCCAGTCTCTATCCAAAGACCTTCAGTTTTTTATACGTGGACTCTTGACTCTACTCCATGCCTACCGACCACCTAAGTGAATGTCTTTTGGGATATCATATCTTACAATGATTTGTCATGCATGTCCTCTTCTCTCTGGTTTAACAGAATCTAATGTTATCCAGATCTCATCTTAAATAATTACAAAAATTTGGGTTGATAGGTTCCTTCACCTAATATTTCAGGTCACGCTTGATATATATGGGAATAGATTTTTTTTTTATTTTTTAGAATGTGATTTTCACTAAAATGTTGTCTATGATTCAAATATTCTTATTTTTTGATCATTAACACTTATTTTTTGAATTTATTTCATCACCTTAATTAAAATTCTCAAGTGCCAATCAGAATGGGTTGTGAAAATGATGAGGACGAATCTCCTCTAATAGGAGATCCTTTTTAGTAATGTACAGTAACTCATTTTTATTTTTATTTTTGGAGAGGAAAAAATTGAAATTAGGAAGATAAGAAATATAATTGTGAAGATAAAAAATGTAACTATGAAAAAAATTATATTTTAAAAATTTTAATTGAATTTAAGTTAAAATTTTTTATTTTTTTTAAATTACATTTTTTATCCTTACAATTACACTTTTTATTTTCTTAACTCTAATTTTTAACCTCTAAAAAAATGATTCAAATTACCTTGCTACACGTGATCCTTTACTGCGTGGATTAGTGCTCGAAAATTACATTAATCATGAATATTTTTTTAAGGATGTGAAAATAATTAATATAATTACTTTATATAATAATTATATCTATTTTAATAACCTTAAAGATGGCTCAGTAATTAAAAGGCATACATTTTACTTTGATTATTTAGATCTAAATTTTAGAATCAACATTTTAAAAAAATTACATCTATCAAATCAATGAAAAATATGCATTGTTAAAATAATATTTAAATATATTAATAATTAAAAAATGATCTCAACATGCTTATAAATGTACCCTGATGCGTGTTGAAGGAATAATATTTAGTAGTTAATTGATGTTAGTAGCTTTTATATGTCAATTGTAAATTAATTTTTGTTAGTTAAAGGGAGTTAAAGGTTTAACTATTTGATTAAACTAGTTAGTATCTCGTATACAATATATAAATAGAAGTTAATAGGAAATTTTAGATGATTTTTGAAGTTTGAATAATATACCATTGATATTGAGTATCAGTTTGCATTTGTTTTATACCACACCCAACCCCCCCCGGCGGGCCAAAAAAAAAAAAGCACCATTGTTTTCTAAAGTTTCTTTTGAAGAATTTATCAAGCACTACCAATTTTTTATTTTAAAGAAAAATATATCTTGAATACAATACTTGTGCTTGAAAATTGGAATAAGTATATACAACTTCTCACAATAGATTCAAGCCAATAATTAAACATCACATGTCAAATTGGAGATTGAATAATATATAATGATAAAATTTATGAAATTTCTATAAATTACTGAAAAAAAAAACTATCTGTATATGGTATTTCCTCTGACAATAATTGGTAATCATATATTTAAGTAATAATCATTGACACAATGCATATTAGAATGATTTTTTAAAGTAATAATCATAAATAAATAAATAAAAGGAAGAAAGATTGAGAAGACAACAAAACCTAGACTGTTGTGGCTGACGAGGAAGTTTTGGTGTCTGCTTACTGGAAGACCGGCTGTCCACCTTCTTAATTGTATACAGTTGAGCCATAGTGGCTACACTATTAACACATTAACACTTTTGGATGGGGGAAGAGAAAAGGGGAGCGAGAGAAATGTGAGAGAAGAAAAAATTAAAAAAAAAATATTTTTTTTTCATATGTTTAGATGAAAAGAAAGATAAAAGGAGAGAAAATATATAAAAAAATATTAATTTAATATAATAATAATTTTGTTATTATTTTAAATTTTTACATATATATTTTTTTAAAAAATAAAAATAATAAAAGATATAAAAACTAATTTCAAAAAATTATTTTTAAATAAATTAAAAATTTTCATTAAAAAAACATATTTAAATTTTAAAAATATATATTCTTTAAATTAATTAGATTTTATTTTATAAAAAATATTTATAATTTATTATTTTAAAATTATAAATATTAATATTATTTTAATATATATTAATTAATTTAAATATTATATATATAATATATAAATATTATATATTTAAAAATATAATATAGTATTTTATATATATATATATATATATATATATGTAATGCATTGTCCAATTGTAAGAATTGTCCGAGGAATCATTAACTGCTTTTGTTGAAGTAAATGTAGGAAAATAATTAATAAGAAATAAGTATAAATAATTTTTCTAGTGAAATTAATTTTTTATGTTTTTATATGTTTGTTTTATTAATTTAATTTACTCATTTTTAATACATTAGGTTTAGCTAAAAAAATTTTATGACACAATCAGAAAAATAACATAGGAGCGAAATGTTCTACACCCTATTTTAGAGAAAAAATTTTGCCGCACCACCTACACAGGTTTAACTTTAAAGCGCTCTTCTCAATGCTAATTGAATCGAACCTATACATTTTTTTTAAAAGTTGATAGCCTGTTCTATATTATGGTTGCAGTGCACCTCCAAAAACTTGTATATGCAATTAGTTTCATGGCGTTTAACAAAATTGTGACCACATAACAAAAATACTCATATCAACGTAAACTAATTAAGACTTGGTACAATTAATTAAACAAAGAAATTCGGATGTCAGATAAATTATTTAATGTCATTTCAAGCTTCGTAAATATTAAAAATTAAAAAAGCAATGTTATAAAACATAAATAGCTTAAATTTTTTTTTAAATGACAGTGCCGTGTAGGTCAAAATATTAAATGCCAGTGAGAAGAAGAAAGATCAAGTATACGTCTCCATTGAAAGATAATTAAGATGCATTATAATTGTAGAAAAATGTAAATATGCTATCAAAAATTAAATGAGCAGATAAAGCTAGTGGGAACCAAAAACAGGTAACTAGTCAACAGAAGACAAACGAAAGAATAAGTAAGATTATGACTGCTCAAGAAAATAATATAATAATTCCAAAATATGGCGAACCCTTCTTTGAAAACAAAAAAACAACTACCACATCAATTACTATTTAAAAATAGTATCCAAAAACATAATATATATATATATATCGATTTTAAAGAATTGTTTTTTCAAAAAGAATTATAATTGATTAAACACTTGTATAATTAAAAATCAAAATAATTGATGGAGAACAGCCAGATAAAAGGACTCAATTACGCTGATCGCCAATATCGTTCTGAGGGATGTGAAAAATTATTAATATAATTGTTTTAAATAATAATTTACTCTACTTTAAAATCTATTGTTTTTAAAATGAGATATTATGACAATAGTATTAGAAGAATCGGGCACAAACATCTTGGACTCAACTTGTTTTGCAAGCAGCTAGAGATTAAGCTTAGCTGAATAACTACTAGCAATCAAGTAAGAATAACATTCCACTTTGGAATGGTCAATTTATGAATAATTGTTAGTATATATTTATATTCTTGGTGAAAAAGAATACGCATTGGATAGAACATAAGATTCTGGCAACTATTTGATCCAGCAATGCAATATTTCGCCATTGGTCACGACTCGATTAGTATCAACAATCGCAAAGTACATATTTTTCAGACGTCATTTATTGCCCTTTGAAGTTTATACTATAACAGTAAGTGATAGGTACCCTTCAAAATTTTTCGCTTACAAAGTTGATAAATTCTAAATCTCAATTTTCTTGTTTGCATCCCTCTCAGCCAATCTCAAAGGATTTAAACATACTTCATCAAAATATTTGAGTTTTATCACGATATTTCCATATAAATAGATATACTTTAGTTTTAGATTTTGTGGCCTCTCACTCATATAATTGGACTAGTAATATATGTTTGATATCTTTTATGATAAAATTGGAGAAAAACTTATTTTAAAGGATTTGTTACCATTTAATTTAATTATTTTTTATTAAAATTAATAATAATCAATTCTAAAATAAATGATAACAAATCTTTTAAAATAATTTTTTTTAACTTTAAATCTTTAAATATAATTCTCTTATAAAATTTTTTATCTTACCAATTTTTCATCATCTTGTGTGTGTGCGAGCGTGTGTGTGTGTGTGTGTGTTTTTTTTTTGAGCATTACAAGTTGAGTGCTAACAATTACAAAGTTTCACCAATAATATAGTTGCTTTGAAGTTACTTCTGGCATTTGACAAATCAAAATAGTTACAAGATGTGTCCATTCAATTAGGTGAATTGGATGAGATTTTTTTTTATTTAGGATTTTATAACGTTTTTTAATTTTTGAAGTTTGCTACTTGTATAAAAAATAATAACAGTCTTTAGAAACTACACAGAATTGTACTCTGCAGGCAGCGAGTATGAAGTTGACAAACATAAGACATCTATTGAATAGAGAAACCGACGTTAAGAAGTGTTAAAAGATTAATGATAGTTATACTTCTCAATCATATTAGGTTTAAAAGATTAATTTTTACTAACTTCACATATTTAGTTTAACTTTTATTTCTTCCAAACGTAATTTGGACAAAAACAAGAAAACGTTTTTTTTTATATAAAGTAGTTATTGAAATGTGATTTTTTTTTTATCAAACGCGGAATTAAACCGATACTAACTAAGGGGACCCCATATTAAAAAAAGAGAAAAAGCTGAAATGCGCGCGCACGAAAGCAGAAAAAGAGATAAAGGCATGAACAGTTATGAACAGTGATATGGAACAGTACCATCTACCGGATTTATATTGATATAGATGGATGATATTGATTCAGGTAGCGTTTTGTACGGAAATAACATAATTTTTCAAGTGTTTGAAATTGGAGCATGAGACCCTTTTATTATTTGGGTTTATGTACAATTTTTCTTTTAACTTAGGATCCGTTTGGTTGAAAGAAGAAATAAAAAAATAAATAAAAAAATTGATAAATAAGGATAAATAAGATAAAAAAGATTATTTTATCCTTATTTTTATAAAAATAATTTAATGATTAAAATGGTGATGTGATGAATGAAAAAAAAATACAAAAATATAATAGATATTGTATAATTAAAAAGAGAATGCATTTGTATTACCTTATACCAAACAGAGCCTTAGGTGCATACAGTTACATAGAGTTTGTGATATTGTCATTTTTGTCCTTAGCTTTTTTTTTTGTTTTCTATTTTGGGCCCAATTTCTTTACTGTTTTGTTAACGGAAGGCAAGTTATGTGTTGATCTGGTGAAAAATAATAAAATGAAATAAAAATAAATAAGATAAAAAATAAAATTTGTGTTTTTATTTTAAAAATAAATATAAATATTATTAAATAATAATAATAATATAACAAATATTATATAATATCTTTAAAAAACTTTTTTCATGTCCTTTTATCCCCTTGTCAAATTGCAAACAAATCTAAAAGTATATCTAGTATGATGTTATAAAGGAGAAAGAAACATACAAAATAGATATATGAGAGCAAGTAAGAGAGCAAATTAATTTTATGCCTTATGCTTTGAAAAAAGTGATTTAATGGTTAAAATAATAATTATAAAAATATAATAAATATTACATAATTATGTAAAAAAAATAAATTTATATCTATGTCATATCAAATGAGATGTAAATTTTTTGATAGGTTCTATCAATATACATTTATGCTTCTTTTAGTTCATTACAATATAAATATATATTTTATATAATTTATATAATATTTATTATACTCTTACAATAATTATATTATCTATCAAATTATTATCTTAATTATTAAATTATTTTTTTAAAAAAATAAAAACAAAAAAAAATTATTTTTATCTCATTTATGTACTTTTTATGTCTTCCACACAAAATATGCAGAGTACATAAATTTTCATGTGATTATAGAGAGCAATTACAACACGCAGAGAAACCACAATCGCAAATGTAGCTGTCGTAGTGGTGTCAGACGTAGAGATATATGAATGAATCGCATTGAAAGCACAGGCAACTGTTTGGCTGCAGAAGTAATCAATTCTTCATCTTCTGTGCTGACTTTAGGCATCTGATCTGTTTGTTGAAAGTTGAAAACGGAAGAAATACTTAATTATGAACCCATCCGCATATTCTCTGTCCAGCCTCTATCCGAAGACCTTCAGTTTTTTAATACAAGGGCTCTTGACTTTACTCCATGCCTACCTGCCACCCAAGTGAATGTCATTCGGGATATCATATCTTATAATGATGTGTCATATGCATGTCCTCTCCTCTCTGGTTAATGGAATCTAATGTTATCCTTATCTCATCTTGAATAATTACAAAAATTTGGGTCGATAGATTCCTTTCACTTAGTGCATGTTTAAAAATCTGGTACTTTTTTTTTAAATTATATTTGTTTTGAAATAATAAATTATTATTTTTACATAAATATCACTCTAATTTCAAACACACCCTTAATATTTTAGGTCATGACATCAGGCTTGATATATATGTGGATAGATTTTTTTTAAAATTTTTTAGAATGTGATTTTCACTAAAATTTTGTCTATGATTCAAATATTCTTGGGAATCATAAATTAAATTTTAAAATATGCTTGATTATTTTTTATTAAATATAATTACTTATGATTTAATAATTTTTATCAAACAATTCATAATAATGTTAGTAGTAGTACTAAGGGAGTTGACAAAAATGGCCGTGGTAATAGTGGTGAAACTAGCAACAAGAAAAACAATGACAGGAAAATAAAAATGGTAGCAACATCAATAGAGATGAAGGTAGTGGTAAACAATGGCCAAGGTGGCAATGTGAAGACAATGGTGATTGTAAAGGTGGAGGTAGTAAAAGTGGTGCTAAAAAGTGATAGTGATAATAATAGTAGAACAACAACAATGATAACATTGACAATTATAATAGGAGTGATAATGGTAACAATGATGACAAAGTCACTAGATGAGGGAAATGAATTAAGTTTAGGATTTCAAAAATAATGAGTGGGTGGTAATTTAGTTTTTTTTATCTAGACAAAAATATTTCCATGCCATGAGAATGTAACATTCCTATCTCTTAGTAGAAACGAAAATTTAACAATAAGTGAGAATGCTACATATCTCTAAAAGTATATTTTCTATATACACGTACTAAATATAGGAATCTAACAATTTAAAGAATAAAAAATTTTCATATACTGAGCACTTCCTTTAAACTAGACTCTCTTAACTATTATTGACAAAATATCAAAGCCTAAATTGAGCATGAATAAGAGTAGGTATAACAAATAACATGCTTCTAGTAAATATGGAACTAAAATGTTAAGGGCATTTAAGATCAAAGAATTAACTGACAATGTATGTAAGAGGGCACTTGAAAATGTTGAGGACGATCCTATTTATAGATAAGGAAGTTGGCAAATCTCCCAATATTATAAAGTCTATTCACACATTAGGGTAGTGTCAACTTTGCATGACAGACATAACAATAGACAATCGAATAATTGCCTTAAAGATTGTTCTCCTATGTGAGAAACTACGCAATAGTTATAATATGTGCTTGAGTAACAAATCACCGATATGAGCCTAGTCAACCAAATTATGTATCATGAGAGAAATTTAATGGAATAGTGTATAAAAGAAAATTTTAAGAAACTCAATCCCTTACAAATTCTAATTTTGATCGGCATTTTCCCACTTTCGTTCTCTTTTCTGATCAAGGTTATGTTTGGTAGAATGAAAAGATTTTTAAGAGAATAGAAAGAAGAATAGAAATAAAAATGAAATAAAATTTTGTAATCTAAATTCACGTTTAGTGTGACATAAAAAAAAAAGGAATATTTTTTCATTTGAATGTTTAGTAAAATAAAAATAGTATAAAAATAAAAATAAAATGTGTGCAAATAATACCCTTGCTAAAAAATATTAAAGGATTAATTTTTATTAATGAATATGAAACAAAATTATGTTAACACCAACGTATACAAATTGCCAAAAATGTTGGGCAAGCTTCGTCCTCCTTCCACTGTGACTATCATGTAAGAGTTCTTTGATCGACCACACAAGCTCATCGATTCATGGTAGAGAAGTGATCAACGACATAAGCTTATCAGTCCGCAGCAGAGAAGCGATTGATGACATGAGCTCATTGATTCATGGCATAGAAGCGATAGACGACCTGAGCTTTATCCTCCCTCATTTCCCTTCGATTAATGACACGAGTCATCCCTTTCAATACGAAGACCATTATTTTTCTTTAGACATTTGGAGAAAATGAATCTTTTTGTCCTCCTTTCTATCCTTAAGATTTATTTTCCACCTATATTTTGATTATGTGGAAAGCGCGAATCACAACTAAGAAGTGATGAAGCATGACAGAAGAACTTTCCATTCTACCAAATGGGAATTTCAGGCTTTCCTTCTTCCTTTCAATCTCCTTTCTTCCCCTTTCATCTTCTACCAAGCATGTTGTAAGATCGTTGCTGCATGCCTGCCTTCAACAATATCATAGCTTGTATTATGTGGGGAAATTCTTAATTAATTAAATGAAAAATTGTAATGAAAAATACTTATAAGAAATCAATATCAAATGACATATTTGAACTTCAAATACATTTTTTAAAATAAAATTCATCCTAACATGTATCTATATTAACAATTGACACATATTCATTTTTCATAAAAGAATTTTCTTTTCTTTTACAAGCAAAATAAATACAAAGAATATAATTACTACAATTTTTGCATTATATTAGTTTTCATTTGATGTACACCTATATATTTCTGTAAATTTTATTTGAGTGGTTGCACGCATTGCGTGTCAAATTCAACAAGTCTATCTAAACTTTTGAGGAATTAATGCTTCCTCTTTGGACAAGTTTCAAGCTAAGATTTGAAGCTTCAGTTGAACTTGAACCCAACATACACACTTTTGGGAATTGATGTGTAACCTTGAAATGTGAAATGATAAAACCAACATATTTTTTTAACAGTAAAAAATATTCATACATAACTTTAAAAACTCCAAACAATAAAAAAGATGCCCTCTTGAAATTGAGATTGAAGTCTAGAACATAAAGCATTTGGAACAAAACCTACAGATTTCAAAAGTAATCACATTCACATGATGCCCTTAATTCCACTTTGGAAATCTTCTTTTGCCATTTTCTCTCTATAATAAATGACAAGGTTTGCTTCTTGATTTTATTTATTAGAGCAGAGATAAACGTAATTATTTATGTTAGCAAGCAAGTTTATCCCCCATTCTGAGGAGATCTATTTTAAGTGAGATATTTTTGCTTGTTGATTATGCTAATATATATATATATATATATATATATAAGAAAAAAATTATATGTAATTCCTTATATCTTTATTATTTGATATTCTAATTAAAATATGACAAGTGTATGATTCTTCAATTAAAATATAACAAGTATATAATTTGTACAACTATATAATTCTTAAATTAAATCATACATTTGTTATATTTTTATTAAAAAACTATACATATGTTAAGTTTTAATTGAAAATTTTGATAATAAAAAAAATTGTCTCTAAGCTTAGTGTGTGTGTACACACACACACACACACACACACACACACACACACACACACATATATATATATATATATATAAAGCATGGTCAACCATATATGTTAGAGTAAGTTATTATTTTTTTTCTTCAAAAATTATTAACTTCTTAATTTGGTCCTTTAAAATACATTACTTTTAATTTAGTCTCTCAACATTTTTTTCCAATTATTGTTGTCATTTTATCTGTTAAAATTACAGGTCTAGTAACTCAATTTAGTCCTTTTAAAAGGTTGAAAATGATTGAAAAAAATAATTAAAGAATTGAATAGAGAGAGTTACACTTTAAAGAATGAAAACGAAGTGTTAATCACCTTGTAAAGATGAAAACAATAATTTACTCTGAATTTTATATAATTACAAATTTTTTACCAACAGTATGTCAATTTAAAATCCAAATGTCATACTCAAATAAAAATAAAATAATATTTAATAAAAAAATTTATAAGGGTTCATTTAATTACAATTAAGTTATCTAAATTTGAACTTAAATAAAAAAATATAGATATTTTATATCAATCTATATTAACGATGAAGTTGAAAAGTTTATCCATAGAATAAGTAAATATAAATTAATAGGTTCTTTTTTTATGGGTAAAGATGCAGGTCCAAGCTCAAAATTGATAAATTAATTTTATAATTTTATTTTAGTTTATCACTTTATAGAACGACTGAGATTCAAGCAATTATTTGAAAATTTTCTATTTTCAAGAAGTTAATTTTTTATCATTTGATATATTTTAAAAATATTTACTCTAATTTATTAACTTATAATAAAAATATTAGAATAGACGATGAAAGAGTTCAGTCTTTCCTGAAAGAACGTTCACATCTACAGGGAAACCAACAAATGTGAGTATGGGCTCGCCAACCACACCATTATTATCAAGGCCTTCAAGTTTCCAACTTACATGACTGTTTTAATTATTGCTTGTTCTTTCTTTTTCCTTTGGGCTTTAAGCCCTGTTACTTTACTAAACAAAATATACTAGACATAAAGGCAATATTGATTCTAAAAATGACTGATGTTGATGCATATCGAGTAAACTATAGAGATTTTTCTTAAATTTTGTTCAAATTATATAATTTTTTTAAAAAATATATACAAACTTCTTTAAAATAAAAAATTACATTATATTTTAGTTTAATTTAAATTTTTTTTAACTAAAACACCCTCTACTGAATTTTTTGGTTTAAAAAAATATATATTTAAATTAATAGAGGATAGTTTAGTAAAAAATTTGAAATTAGACTAAAGTGTAGATAATTTTTTTTGTTTTAAGAAAAAATTGTATATCTTTTGAAAATAAAAAAAAATACATTTCTATAATTTTAGTAAAACTTTATAAAAAATTGTGTAATTTATTCTTTCAAAATTGTACTCCAAATATGGTGGAAAGTGGGAAGGCTTCAATTCCCCATTTCGCTAATTTGACAGAATTATTCCTTAAGTAATGTCAATTTTGCTTCACAACTGTTAATTTCTTTAATTTTTTAATATTTCATGATTAAAAAATAATACTTGACAAAAAAATGTTGCTTGACATAATGTAAATATATAATACGTATAATTGCTCAACAGAACATTTAAGTCTATAACATTACAGAATTACTAATTTTATTTCATTTTATATTTTAATTTAGCTCTGTCTAGGATTCAGATTTTTCAGTCCTAGAGGCAACTCAAGTGCTACTGATAGGTAAAACTTACATATATTAGGTAAAAAAAAAAATTTGGGGTCCAATATAAATTAGCTAAAACTTGAATGATATAATTGCAAAACTTCTTCATAGGGATTTTTTTTGGGACCAAATCTTCTTAGGGATATTATTCAAGCGAAATTTATATTTAATGGATTAGTAATATTTGATATGTCCATACTTGAAAATATATTTATAAAATATTTGAGCTATATATAATGAAAAAAAAATCATCATCCTATATTATTTAGAACATATATAATACAAATTTTAAAATTTTCATATATATATATATATTAATTCTAAACATTTTATAAATAGGTTCTCAAGCACTTGAAATTTTGATTTTTCTATCGACTAAACAACTCCTTAAGATAATGCATATTATCCTGGTTTAAAATTAATTAAAGTATTTAATGAATAATTTTTGTAAGAACACATTGGTCACTACCATTAAGAGTAGTAATAAGTCAATAAGTATTTAAATAAAAATTTATATATTTTCTTTCAAAACATGCAACAGAACCTATGGCAAACGTTGTTAAAAGTACTTATAATTTTTTATGAAATAATGTTCGTGATTTAATCTTATGTGTCAAAAATATTTTTTATCCCACCATTCATTTATTTGTTTAAATAATTTTATGAACAGTATATGTAAAAAACTTTAAAGGTCCTTGCATTTCGTAAATCACATATTACTTAATGCATTATTAACATATTTATGAGAATTTTTTTAACAGTCATGCTATCAAGAGGTTTAACTTTAGAGAGCTCAAGTCTGCATTTTTTTTAATTGACTTAAACTTTGAAATCATTTCAAAATTTTATAAAATATGATATTTTATAATTATATACAAATTTTAAATTTAAGCTCTCTCAAAAAAAAAAATTTTGGAATTAAAAGAAAGGACACAAAACCTAGAACAATAAAATAAAATAAGTATATCATATTACGAAGAAACAAAGTCCATCAGTAAACATCAAATTAAGAAAAAGGGAAATGGCCTCCTACACATAAAGGCCTAAAGAGAGCTTAAGGCTATAATTAGCAAAAAGATCCTTGCATCTATTACCTTTTCAAAAGACATGTTATTTTGATGTACCAATCTTGTCTAATCATCCCCAAGATGTGCTTGATTAAGTATCTCTTATTAATGGAACTCATCTCAACATCATTTAAGGACACCACCAAGCTACTTGAATCAAGTTTTGAGTGAACCTTAGGAAATCCCATATTCCAAGCTAGTGCAAGTTTGGTTAATGCGCCCATTCTCCAACTT
This sequence comes from Erythrophleum ivorense, assembly GCA_026724425.1. Taxonomy (NCBI): domain Eukaryota; kingdom Viridiplantae; phylum Streptophyta; class Magnoliopsida; order Fabales; family Fabaceae; genus Erythrophleum; species Erythrophleum ivorense. The sequence goes on along the minus strand of JAIUCV010000822.1, from coordinate 86,718 downwards.
GCAAAGAACGCCAACCAATATTCATGGAAAAATCATGAAGCCAATAGCCATGAGAATTCTTTAAAATCCCACCACACCTAGTTAGACTTGACTTCCTTTTATTAGCTTCATCACAATTAATCTTAATCTAGTCACTATTAAGAGGCCACCATCAAATATTGCCAATTAGAGAAGGTGTATGAACAACATTATAGGGAGGAACATGTAGCAACAGTTTGATGAACAAAGTTTAAAATGACTTTAATTGCATTTGAGGGGATAGAAGTTACTTGGCTAAAAATACAAGAATTTCTTTACTTCCACAAGAACTAACATCCCACATCAAAAAACCAAGTGTCGTGGAAGCTCTTCTCTTACTAATAAATCATCCTATTAATTAAAGACCAACCAAGAGCTAAAAGAACAAATGAAGAAATAAGATTTACATTCTAAAGATAATAAACTATCCCATACATTTGATGCCACCAGGTAATCTCGTAAAACATGGAAGGCATTCTTTAAATTTCTACAAGCATGGTAAAGTGTGGTTAACCCATTTCAACATCTTCTTAGTTCCTTAGTGTGCAATTGTTATGAGTAGTAAGCCATAGGAAATGAATTCTTTTAAGGTCTAGCCAACTCTATATAAGCCTCTAAAAAGTAAATAGATTCTTTAAAGAATCTCCCATTATAAGAGAGTAACTATTGCAAATACTGTAAACACCATGACATTCTCTACTCTACTTAATAGAGTCCTCATCGATAGAAGAAATTGGAGGAGGTATTGAAATTAGTCATCACATAAAGAACTTTTCAATTAATTATGTCTTTCTTAGCCCTCTACAGAATCTCATTACAAAGAATAGTGTTTTTATTAATTTAATGATCAGTCTAGAAATTGATGTTCCTGCCATTACTAACTTCATGAACCAAGAATGATTCAAGGTGCTACCAAATAGCTGTTAAAGCCTATTGCAATGTAGATGCACAATTACTAGGATTAGAAATTTGGTAATAGGCATCCCTTTATTATATTTTACTTTAGGAATGTTAACCCATAAACTATCCTGGTTATAGCAAAGTTTCCAATCCTAACTTGAAGAGGTAAGCATAATTCGTAAAATTCAAATTCTTTACACCTAAACCACTATTCTTTTTTTGGTTTATGTAGAAGATTCGAATTCACCAAACCAAATTTTCTAGTATTTGGATCATGCCCCCAAATGAAGGATCTTTACAAATGTTCTAGTTCCATGAACAACGTCTTAGGAAATCTTGCAACCATTATAGGGTAAATATGAATAAAACTAAAGATAGATTTGGCCAATGTGACCTTACTTGCCATGTTGAGAACAATTAGCCTTCCAACTCGCTAGACAAGATTTCACCTTATCAACAATATAACTAAAATCCTTTTTATGAGATCTTTCATGCACAACTAGCACACCCAGACATTTACTCATATCACATGATCAAACAAAAACCTGAGATCTCCAAGATTTTTTATTTTAACATAGGCATAACATTTTTCAAGAAAAAAATATTGGATTTATCAAAATTAATTTTACACCTTAAAATGTCACAAAAATGCCTTGAGCACTCCTTGGTACAACTAGCAAGATTTATCGAGGCCTCCCAAAAAGAATAAGATCATTAGCAAATATTAAATGAATATTTTGATAACCATCTCTTCCAATTTTGATAGGTTTCCATTGTTTCACCTAAGTAACTTCATGAATTATATAAGTCAACTTTTTCATGCACATGACAAAGATATATAGAAAGATAAGGTCCCTCAATCGAATCTCCTTTGAAGGCTGAAAAGGATTAGTTTTAGTTTTATTCCATAGAACTTGAGTGGTAACAAAAGAGATACACTCTATATTCACATCAGACAAGAGGGGAATATGAATTTCATTGAGAATATTCTTAATAAAAGCCTTCCTTAAGGTCAATGTTGATAGCAAGAAAAAAATCTTTTTTACTTGACATATGTTTCATGGAATGAAGAATTTCCTAAGCTAGCATAATATTATCCTGTAATGATGCCCTAGCACAAAACTCACTTATCAAGGTGAGATGAGATTAACTAATAGGGGTTTCAAATTGTTAACTATATGAGCCATTTAGGCAATGGGCCTAAATCGCTCTTTAGGATACATTTGTAAATGACATTGTAGAGTGCAATGGGCCTTAACTATATGAGCCATTTAGGCAACTCAACTTAAGAAATCAAAACGAGGGGACTTTCATTAATTTAGTGTATATCTTTTTTATGCATGAAAAGTTTTTTAATGTAATCATAGATCTTCGACCCTACCATATCCTAATTCTTCTAATAAAAATAGCTGAAAATCATCATCCTTCGAAGCTTTAAGGCCTTCTATAAAAAAAAATTACATTCTAAATCTTCTTATCAAAAATAGCTCTACCTATAATGATCCTCTTCCTTGATTCTCGTGAATTGGACCTTGGTTAAGGCCTAAGGAATGCTATCATACTCCTTAATGAATGAATTGCAAAAGAAACTCATTGCCATTGACATAAACATCTTAATATCATCCTCCTAGCTTCCATTTTCCTTACGCAACATAAAGGGTTTCATTATATCTTCTTTTGGTTATTGTCTTGAGATAGTAGTATCTTATGTTCCTACTCCACTTATTAATCCATTTAGTTTAGGCTTTCTAAAGCCAAAGAATTTCTTCTTGTCATAAAATATAATCAAAATCATGAAGAAAGTTTTGCTCCATCTTAAAAGAGCCAGATACAACTTTTAATTGTGCTAATTTTTCTCTAAATACCATTAATTCTAGCCATGATGCATTTCTTCCTCTTTATGATGTGATCAAAAACATTCTCGTTCCAAATAATAAGGTTGTCAATTAGTTTACAGAGATTATCATAAGGGGTCATACCTCTAATCGTTTCAATTCAACAATTGTGAAAGAGTTTATTTATAAGCCATGTAACTTCAAACCAAAAAGGCCACTGTTCAAATCCTTTAAAGTCTTCTATGAGATTAAGAAGTAAGGGATGATAATTAGAACAATCCACCCTAGTTAGTAATTTAACTAATGCCTCATGAAATTTGAGATGCCATACTTTTGTTACAAAAACCCCTATCTAATTTTTCAAGAACTCTTTGGTAACCAGAGATAGGCAACCTACGCCAAGAGAATTTGTAATCAACTGAGTGTACTTCAATAAACTTATATCCATTAATGTGTTTTTAAAAAATATAACATCTCTTTTGCTTCACAAGCTCCTATTTTTCTTAGAGCTACTTTGAATATCATTAAAATCATGTATAACTAACCATATGATAAAAATGGTCCAGCCTAAAAAATCAAGTTTATCCTAAAGAAACAATGTTTCACTCTTCCTTAGGATTAACATACACCACAATGAGTAACCATTCTTCCTCATCCTTGTAATGATGGACAAGTGACATTATTGGGATATTCCTAATCTTTAATAATTACACCTTGTGTGTCTTTTAACCATCCCAAATTCCATTTGTATAATCGAAACTTGGCATAACAATGCACCCATTAAAACTAATACCCTTTTAAAATGCTCAAAGCCTAAGAAGAGTTTATCTGCATTTCCAACAAGATTAAAACACTCGAACAACGACAATTGGTTACCATTACAACACTTTGCCTAGAATTTTTACTACTGGCACCCTGGCAATTCCATATAATAAAATTTCTATCCATAAACAAAAAAGAGAAATAATGGGGAGGTCGAAGCTAAAGAATTAATCCATTAGCATAATTGAGGTCGAAGCCTCCAACTCTTTCTACATGTCAAGCTGTGAATCTTCTTGCACGATGGAACCATCATTCTGTTTGTTACTACAACTGTTTAAAGGTATTAGCTTTTTTTGTCCAAAAAGGTGGGTCATAGTTTGAGACATGTGCTTATTTTGATTTAGCCTATTCATGGGTCATGCTTTATCAACTTCAAGCAAATGAGAAGTATAGATGAATTTGGCCTACACTACCTCCTTGATCTTATTTCCCAAGTTTGTTGATACCTATGAATTAGGTTAGGTGTTTCCCTTTTCAAAAACCATGTCCTACTCATTAGATGATTTCTTAACTACTCTTTTTGTGACATGTACCTGGAGCATCACTTAAGAAAATATTCATGATTCACGTGGAAGGTCATTATCATATGATGGGTTTTAAGGTGGGTTAGCATTATTATAACTCTTTTTTTTTTTCTTTAAAAATGTTTCATGAATTTGAATCTGTATCAAAGCTATAATTTGTAACCATATTATTTCCTTCCATGACATCCTCAACTTTTATATTAGGCAGTAGGGCAAATCTTGATCTAGTGATATCCATTAGTCCCAAATCTATTTTTGAGAAGACACAATTATCTTTTCTATTTCCAATCATTGTTGATTTTTAAGTTTGGCAAGTCTTATAAACCAGGATCTAGGGCCCAAACATAAAAACCTTTACCATCCTACCTATATTTTCTCCTTGCTCATTCTTAACATTATCACAAGTAGACAACTTCATTTTCTTGGAGCTTTCCTTTTCAACATGGTCAAAGCATCCACAATGATAGCATAGCATATGAAGTCCCTTATATTTAATAAAATTCCCATCCTTTTAGAAGATACCTCAAGAGCAAAGGCTTGGTAAGGTTTACGTCTATACACACATAAGTAAAATGTCCTTTAGTCTTGTGCAATGTCGTTAGATCCACCTTTATAGTTCTTCTAATCCTATTCTCCATTCTCTTAAGGATCTTTTCATTGTAATACTCTAAAAGGAGATCTGGCAACCAAACCCACACAAGAACTTGATCAATAGTTGCCTATGAAAGTTCTAAGAATCATTCCTTCTCTATGAGGTAATGATTGAAGAACATTTGAGAACCATGTTCAAATGCAAAGTTGTGGTTTGATGAGTTTGAAAATTTCACAACAAAAAAGTCATTGTATAAATCAACAATGTTGATTGTTTTTTGCCTAAAGCTATTATAACCTTACTTTAAAAGCCTTAAAAATAATCCTTCTTCCCAATAATTTCACTATCAAGGATTTTCAATAAGGACAACTAATTCTTTTTTCCCTATGATTATATAAGATAAATTATGGGATTATGAACTTCCCATACTGATGTTTAATGATTTCAAAGTCCTTCTTTAGGATTTCTCTATCTAACTCATTTTCTGAACTATTATCTTGATTTCCACCTATGCTACTATTCATATCATTACTCTCTCTATCATTTTCATCCTCCATCTCATCATTTGATCTTTCCCCTTAAGATTTTCACTATATGAATGAAGCTTACACCTCTCATTTGTTCATCATTCAAATCTTTCAAAAGTTCATCTTTCATAAATTCTTAGTCCTAATGATTCTCCGATGAAATTTTGTTCCATATTCTTGATCTTCTTGGTCCTCTTTTGAAAGAGATAAGCTTCCTTTAATGATTTTAGAACTAGTGGAGGAATTCTTCATTATATGCCATATTTTAGCACCATTTTTTTTTCTAAATGTATCAAATTAGCTTCAGAGATATATCATTAGACTTATCTTATGATAGATTTAAATTATAATCTTTACACATATATTAGTTAAAAACATTTGTCACTGTAAAAAAATAAAAGAAATTCTAGAAGTGCATTAATTGTGTGAAACAATCTCTTTGCTCAAATTGAAACCTAGGTATTGATTAGTCTAATCATGGGCCAAAAAATCAAATAGCTTGAAAAGCTTAGCTAAAATAAATAAGAACTAAAAAAAGCTTGATAAAATGTATTTGATTAAAAAAATAAATAAATATAATATAGGCCAAACTTATACTTTTTTTAAAGTTTGGCTTGTATTATAATAAATACTTTTTTATATATTATTAATTAAAATAATTACATTTAAATACTTGAATTTTATAAAATTTACAATAAAAATTTTAGAAATTAATATTACTTAGGCTAAAATTAATTATCAAGTTTTAAGAAACTTACTATTAGAGTTTAGGAAAGTTAAAATCAAAATTTAAAAAAGTTACTACTTAAATTACTTAAATTATAATTTTATAATAATTTTTCTAAACCCTAATAATAAGTTCTAATAATTTGGGAGAATTATAATAAAGAACCAAAAAATAAAAAAAAATTATTTTTAAGGACTGTTACCATTTGTTTTAGGATGATTATCATTGAGTTTAGCAACACAACAGTTGAACCTAATAGTAAAGGTCCTTAAAAATAATTTTTTTATTTCTTCATCCTTAAACATAATTTTTCCTAATAACTTTTATCCTTAGGGATAATTTTAATTTGTAAAGTTTTTTATTATAAATTTTGCAAAATATGAGCCCTTGAATGTGATTTTTTCTTATTAATTTAAATATATTCTTGGTAAACATCAAATTTAGTCTTCACTGGATATAAAATGGCTAGGAAACAGAAAATTAATTTCAAGAATATATATAACGATGGCATTTTTTTATTACAAACAATTACATTAATTTAAAGCATAATAATTTTATTTAATAATTTACAGTTTGAATTTATGAAAATATTTCTTGAGATAAAAATGAAAGAAAGTAAGTATTGAATTAAAATACTTGTAAACAAGAAAAAAACAATTTATGCATTAGCGTTCCATATATCCATGCTCTTTGTTCGCGGCTGATTTTCTTGGCAGTTTCCAAGTTTCACTTTACCAAATATATAAACTTACTGATTCCAATTAAGTAAATAAGAATCACAGTCAGCTGTTTGTCTTTCTTTTTTTTTTTTTCTTTTTAAGCGTTTTGCTGCAATATTTTTTTATTTATTTTTTACGGTTGGGTCGATCCTAACCTATTTTAAATTAGGCCCCAAAACCCTTTTTCAGGCAATACCAAGATCAAACTTAATTTTTATGATTTATTTTTTTATGAATTTAATTTATTTTTAAATGAACTCAGACTGTAATCAAGTTTAATACTACTATTGACTATTGAGAGGTGCAAAATTAATGCTTAAAAACATAATAATTTGTCAGATTAGATTTAAATGTAATTATTTATATCTTTATTATTAAATTCTTCATTTAAAATATGATATGCATATAATTCTTTAATAGTAATATGATGATAAATATATAGTTTAATTAAAAAGTTTATTTAAAAAATTATATATTTATCATATTTTAAGTGAATAACTGAATAATAACAATATAAAAAATTATATATAAATTTTCTCCTAATTTGTTAAAGATTTCTCTTTCCTCATAATAGATTGAGTGGGATTGACTGGCATTCTCCCATGCAATTTGCAAGTGCAACCCTTCTCAACTTGAATTGGATCCTTTACCTTACACTTTCTTCATTGTTCTTTCCTATAAAATGTGGATCATTTAAATTAAAATCTAAATAATCTATATTTATTTATTTTTTGAAATTTAAATATTATTTTTTAAAATTTATAATTAAAAAAGTATTTTTATTTTACGTTATATTTTCTTTAAATTTTTTTAAAATTTAAAAAAATAAATATAAATTATCTAAATTAATTTGGTAGATTCAAATTTTTCAGTGAGGAAAGTATTAGAGAGGATCAACTCCCTCTCAACCCTATTTTCCTGCGATCTTCCCAATTTCGTACGAAAAAATCACGAATTTCCCATTCAACCCACGCAGTTTCGCTGCTTAGTGTTAAGCAATTTTGGCCATTTCGTTTTCGCTGAGACTAAATCTCACAATTGATTTCAGGAAATCATATTGCAGAGTCAGATTGAAAATTGAACAAAAAATTTATAACATGATGTAATTGAAATTGGAAGCTTAAATCTTCTCTTCGGGTTATACAATGGTTTGCAAAATCTGTTCAATTTTTATTTATCTTTTCTGGAAATTAAAGAACTTGATGCCGTAGGCAAACACTAAGAGGAAGAGGACGGCAAAAGCAATGTGGGCCACAGCAACTGCTCCAAGGAAGTTATATTCAAATCCCATCTGCTTCTCAAGGTAAACTTTTACTGATATGGGTCTTTCTCCAGGCACGTCTACTAGAGAATCCTTGTCTCCCACCTGGGAGGTCACTAGCCCATATATAGTCCAAGCCACTGGGGATGCCCAGTAATACCACCTCCACCATATTGGTATTTGCTGCAAAATGAAATTAACCGAAGTATCAGTTTTGTTTGAAAGGAAGTACTTTCAAAATCTGAATTGAATTTTATGCACAATGATATTTAGAATGGGTTTCCAAAGAAATGTCAATAAGTGCAGTGATTGTGTGAACTATACTCGTTGATTGAAGAGTAAATTGCCTTTTTCGTTCTCTAAATATATTTCTTGTTAGACTTTGGTTTTCCAAAAATTAAGCGTTACATTTTAGTTCTCTGAATATTGTTTCTATTCTAAAAGTGATCCCCACGTTAGGTCCGTTATCAGATAATTAATAGAACAGATGATGTGGATTGATGGAATAGGTGATATGCTCGTAACGGCTTATGTGGCCATCAAAGTAGCACGCTTGGAAAGCACAGAACGCACATTTTGAAAGAGTGCTTATGAAACGTTTTGATGGTCACACAAGCAGTTAACAGCCACATTTCCCATTCTATCAGGCCATGTTACCTGTCTTCTTGTTAATTATTTGTTAACAGCTTAATGTGAGGGCCGTTTGAAAACAGAAATAATCTTTGAAGACTACAATAGGACACTTGATTTTTGGAGGACCAAATTGACACAAGGTTTATTTTTAAAGGACCAAAAAGTCAATTCATTGTTGATAGAATAATGCATGCTAATATGCAATAATCTCTTTGCTTTGCTATACATACCGTTCTTGGGATGAGAAAACCAGAGAACAGGTTCCAGAAACTGAGGAAGAAAGACATAACGATTGCGGCAATTTGGTGGTTTGGTGTGAGAGCTACAGTCATCATGCCATACAGAGTGAAGTAGATAAAGCAGGTGAAAATAAAATAGTAGAACCAGAAGAACTTGTCAGCTTGTGGTTGGAACCCAATCATTGTGTAAAGGATAGCAGAATAGGCTAAAGTCTGGATGGCAACATAGATTATCTCTATTGCTACCTGCAAGGCAACAATATGTGAATTGTGTAAATTTGCTTTGTCATTCGGATTGTCAAATGTTTTTGGTTTTTGTTAAATGTGAAAAGATCGGCTTCTTTTACTTGAGCTATTGCATAAGGCATTTCCGAGTACATTCCAGCTGCTCTTTCACGGTAGAAGACTGTTCTCTCTATTGCAACAACTGGTTGCACGGAGTTGGTGTTGGTGGCTCCAAGGAAAATAACAGCTGAATACATAGCTCCCAGGAGATTCAACAGGTCTTGTTGCTTATGTCTGCAGAAAAAATAATTTGTGCTCACAGTTATACAATTCTGAATCCGTATGCATGCGAAACAACTTCTTCATTAAGATGTTGAATTGTTGATGGGTGGCATCTTTTTCAAGCAGTCAGTATAACTTCTTGAGAAGACATTGATGATCTAGACATATATGTCACTCCTGCTTTTATTTGTATTCCCATACTTTTGAAAACTCCAATGGGAGATATTAGCCAATATCAACAAGGTTCTTAATTGTTCCCATATTCTCCAACATTATGAGAAAATTATGTCTTTGAGGTGATCCTACAATATCTTAAAAAGCTCTCGAGGCTCCTAGCTTGGCCCACTAGGACACTGAAGTGTCAGTATTTTTATGCCTACACAATGCCATGTGCCCATTGGTTGGTAGCTACACGTGTGCAACCTGTCATGTCATTGTTTCGTTGACATAGGAACAGCGGTTTTCTTTATCATTGTTGACGTGAAGTGCTTACTAATTAATACTTGTAAAAGCTAACACCTAACAGGTATTGGTGAAGTATAAGACTGAATAATAACTTGTGGACTTACGTTTTGTCTCCTTTGTTCCAAAATATAAGTCCAAACATGACACCAACAATTATTGTCATGAAGAATCTGACGACATTATACTGTGGATTTCTCCAGTAGGACCAGTGCTGTTTCCAGAAGCAAGCTTTGCATTGAGCGATGAAGGATTGGGAGTATTTGGTTGGGAAGTATAGGTCCTTGGTTCCAGGCGCTGGTGTGCTTAGCTCATTAATAAGTTCTTCATTCTTTCTGTAAAATAGTTAATACCAGAATATAAAAATGATCAACATTATGAGAAATTTAAGATAAAAATGGCACAAAAAGAAAGCAGGAATCTCTGGGAATGCAGCTCCTAGTGCCACTTACTGATACAATTCTGATTTTGTGTATAATTCTGCAAAGTCTACACCAAGCTGAGACTCAACTACTGGGGTACTGATCTCCAACATCCATGTGGCAGGATTATACCCGTCTCTAATCTTAGGAACTCCTGGAATAACCTGCAAAATGTTGCACATATATGTAAGATTACTGACAGCTTACTAATTTGAGAATTTTAAATGAGCAGGGTAGAAGTTAGACTCACTTCAAAGTACTCTATAAGCTTCTGAGAATGTTGACCAAGGGGACCACCATATATAACTTGACCTCCCCTCTTCATCAGAAGCAGCTGAAGGCAAGACGATTTTAAGATGGTGAGTATAGTATCTTCAGAGAAATCACAGAAATAGCAATGTCATCTGATAAATCTTGATATTTTACCTCATCAAAAGCTTCAAATATGTCAATACTTGGTTGATGAATTGTGCAAACAACAGTTCGTCCGGTATCAACTGTATTTCTAACTGTACGCATAACAATTGCTGCAGCTCGAGCATCAAGACCTGATGTTGGTTCATCCATAAAGATAATGGAAGGATTGGCAACCAATTCTACAGCAATGGTTAGTCTCTTTCTTTGCTCGGTTGATAAGCCATCTATTCCCGGAAGGCCTACTAGAAAATTCCTTATTGGTTGTAGCTCAACCAACTCCATAACTTCCTCAATGAACATCTGTAACATAGAAAGGAGACTATCAATAATGAGAATAATTTTGTTCGTAATAGATGCACTCCAGAGATAATTAACTATATTTTAATTGTCAAGTTAAACACACTAGATGCAAGAATTGTTGGTCATACCTACATTGAATCCTCTGTATTAGATGATGCATTTGAAAGTTGTTTCCTGGTCATATTACTTTCTTATGGCTTCAAGCCATTTGAATGATGAATGATTCTTTTTTTTTTTTTTCTTTCATAGATGAATAAGAAATTCGTTTATCATAACCAGCTAAACTAAACAAGTATTACAGACGACAAGTCCTGGAACATAACGTTCATTTACACATCTAATGGCCAAAGAAAAAAAAAATCCATTTACACATCTGGCTATATAGAGGATTGTCCAAAGCGCTGCTTTTTCCCTCATTCAATGAGTTGAGAGAACAAGTATTATATGCAGGGACGTAGAATCTAATAATCTTTTGAACCTCCTGAAAGACGTATTCTTGAAAATATAAAACCACACGCAAACCCGCCAATTTAAATTCGGGAACAATTATCGCCTATAATATGTTCTAACATTGAAAGTTACAATTTTAAGCCCCTCGCTTGCTAGGATTTTTTTTTTTGGGTAATTAATGCATGTACATAGTGATGGAATGTGAATCCTTGATCTCACTCTTCAAGCTTGTTCCTCAAAGGAAGAGGATGTGGACCGGCCTCATTGGTGACTGTCAAGTTTATGATTATGGGCTTGGGGGATGGATAAAATAGTTTAAAGGAAAAAAAATAAAAAAGTACCTTCCGTGTTTCTTTGTCAACCTCCTTACCAAGGCGCAACCAAGCAGAAAACACAAGAGATTCATAAACTGTAACATTTGGAGAATGGATGTCATTTTGTTCACAATAACCACTAATCCGAGCAAAAGTTGATTGGTTCTTTGGATAGCCAGATATGTTGATGCTTCCTTCAATATAACCGCCAGTTTTTCTACCTGCAAGCACATCCATTAAGGTGGTTTTTCCAGCACCACTTACGCCAACTAATGCTGTTAGAACTCCAGGCGTAAAAGCACCACTTATATCTCTTAGTAGTTGGAGCCTAGTCTCTTCAATTCCTTGTTTCTTCATTTCCTGATAAAAATCACCAGTTTGGCATTTTTAACACTTGGGCGCTTTGATATAAAAAAAAATGCTTCTAAATTTCAAATTTTCTGTCAAATGAAATGTAATAAAGTAATAGAAAACTGTTGTTGCGAAATCTAATTGTTTAATTTTCTTATGGTTCTTAGTATTATCAAACCTTATGTTTAAAATGTTTATTAGTACAAGAGAAAACTACTCACCACGAGTTAAAAAATTGAAGAAAATGGTTTTCTTTTTCTCTGGAGTATAAGAATATGACTGAATTTTAGTATGAATGTGAGTTTATAAAAATGAAAAAGAAAGTAAGTCAATTTTGATCTTTAGCATGCCCAGAAAAATAGATATGTGAAGCAAATGCTAAACAACTGACAATATTAAATTGTATCTGAATAAAGTGATAATGGATATGATTTAAATGAGACGAGGGTATTGAGATATACAGCTGGCATATTGATGTAGTAATTCACATGACTAAAAGCAAGTGACAGGGGCTGGAAGGGCAACACCATTCCCTTCTTGTTTCTTGCACTATCTGCTGCTTTAGGAGTTGAGCGATCTGGGGTGTTTCTTACTGCCATATTACTGCCTGTGATAAGTGTAATAACTTTGTTATTTGTTGCTAACAAAGCTTTAGAGTAATTGCATCATTTAAAGACAATAACACAAAGGTCAAAGGAGCATTTCATGGTGTGATTAAATGTGTGTGGATAAACTGCAAATGCTGATGAAGTTGAACTTCACGCATTGAAGGACAGAATGAGTTTTTCTAATTATCAATTTTATCAGGCAGAAAGTACCATTTCTTGTTGGAGTTATCCTCTAATATTTGAAGAGCAACAGGTAACATTCCATACCTTCAAATTTAGCAGTTCCCGTTGCCATTTGTTGTTCCATAGAGGATGATGAATTTATGCTTGCACTGTTATCTTCTTCTTCCACAATAATAGATTTAGGATTTCCCAATGCTGCAATTTAATTTTAAATCAATTTTAGTGAGACTTTTCAGCTTATGGGTTATTCTGAGCGGTCTCTTTGTTTTTGTGAATTGTGATGTGTGTTATTTGTCTGATTTTCTTTCTTTCTTATTACCTTTTTAGAGGGTAGTCCTTTACTATCGCACTGAATAATAAATTAAAATTATATTTGAAACAAAGTCATTTAGTGTATACTGTATTGAAGAGAAATATTTTTCAACAAAGAAAAAAAAAGGGCTAAGCTACGGAGAGCTCAAGCTCCTCTCAAATGTTGGATCATCTCTTGACATTCGTTATAAAATATTATTTATCACGAATCTTGGGACTATTGAATAGCTGAGAACTTGAACTCTCCGCATTGACACCCAAAAACAAAAAAAAGGAAGGAAGATTAGTGTAGGAACTCACGATTCAAATACGTCAGAGCCAGAATGAATAATATGTTGAAAAGTAGAGAAAAGCTTAGAAGGGCACCAACAGATATCCAGTACCAAGACTCTTCTGTAAACAGGCCTCTGGCCTTGAGAAGAGCCTTCCCAACTGTGGGCTCAGAAATTCTTGTGTCATTATTGGGCTGTAAAAGAGGAGAAAAATAAGAATCAGCATTCAGCAACAAACAACTAGTGGAGTGTTATAAGAGAAGAACAAGAATTGTCTCCGTATATTTAACATCTTACAGTGCTCCATCTTTTGTCTAGAAATTCGTTGATGGCTATGGCGTTCTGTCCATACATCATAGGTGAAACATAATATCCCCATATCATCCATGGTTCAAGGTCATCTGTAGAAGGGGAAAAAAATTACAGTTGAATGGATAACTTCAAATGATACTTGAAGAATGGAGTGTCTCATTTTTAATCATAAATTTCGTTTGAAGATGGTACATGTCAGAGAACATTATAAAATTATTCATGGGTTTATACTTAACAGTTTGATATGATATCTAAGCCTACATGACACGGTCAAGAGTTCAATTATTGTTGTTCTCCATTCTTTTAATTAAGTTTGAAACACATGGTATTGGTGCTTTACCCACACTTTAGAGGACTATTTTGAAGGTACAAAAAGGCAAACTTGTGTGCTTACCTCTGGAAACAATGAATCCACCCAGGACAAAAACAATTAGCAATGTGAAGGTACCAAGTGTATTTGCCACAACTTGTGTTCTTCCAACTGCAGCAATGAAGCGAAAAAGAGAGAGAGCCATTTGATGCACACTGAAGAATGCCAATAACTGAAGGAAAAACCTGTAGCAGATATTTTTTGTTGATTAATAGACAAATTTTCCAAGTCAATAAAACTAAAAAATTTCTATTTTGAAAAAAGAAAAAAAGGTAAATTACATTTTACCCCATGTAATTTGGCATAAAATTAAAGTGTGTCATTCAATACTCTTGTGGTTTGTTCAATAACCACTTAACCACCACGTGTATTTTACATCCAATTTTAATGAAAATAATCACGTGAATGATAAAATGATGAACAGTTTTGTTGTTAAATGTTTATTTGACTTATATCTTGAATTTTCTCAATGTTTTAAGGCTATTATTGTTGGGAATAAGTGAATAGTTTCAATTTTGAAATGTCAATACAATTCCAATAATAATCTTAAAAAACTATGAAACCATTCACAATATAAGTGAAACATACTTTCAACAATGAAATTGTTCATCATTTTAGCTTTCACATGATTATTTTTGTTAAAATTAAGACCGAAAATATCATAAAGTAATTAAGTGGTTACAAAACGAATCATAACAAGTAAATTAACTGTAATTTTGAGAAAATGACTTGCATAACAGGACATGTAATTGCAATCTCATACCTACTTGCTGCGGGAGCAAACCCTATGGTATAATAAGTAAGGATGATCCATAATCCTGACTCCATTAACGAGAGAGGAACTCGGAGGACCCAGATAGGCAATGCAAAAGCCCATGCTGGATAAAACATGAAGTCTCTCTGCTTGAAGAAAACTGGAAGTCTCATAATAGTCATTGCAAGCTCTGCCATTCCGTTGAACATTACATTGATGAGACTGAAGAACAGGGCACCCAAATATTTTCCTCCATCTTCAAGATGTCCATGATTCATTTCTGTTCTTAGAAATACTGTCATAGTTATCAAAGACATGATTGTTATCTGAGAAGTCTTGAATATGTATATAAAAGAGTTTCGCTTCATCAATAGCCACTCTCTTGAAAAGCATGCCTTGAAGAGTTCCCACTGTGAGATCCCATACTTATCTTTCACTAATGCAGCAGGATGGGTTTCTTTACGGTCAAATGGAATTCCAAGCTCATCAGAAAGCCTTTGACCAATGACATAGCTTTTAAAGTGAGCTACAAACTCAGGCACGTTGATATATTTGTAAGGTTTGTCCCTTCTGAACCAGTATTGCTCTTGATCCTTTTTTGAAGTAACTTCCTGTAAAAAGTCTGCAACTCCTTTTCTTTCTGGGCATTTGAAACCCACACTCTCAAAGAAATCAAGAACATTCTCACGTGGGCCTTGATAGACTATCTGGCCTTCTGAAAGTAATATTATGTCATCAAAAAGGTCAAAGGTTTCTGGTGCAGGTTGCAGAAGAGAGATTATCATTGTAACGTCCATGATATGGGCCATCTGCCTCATGAAACTGACAATTTGGAAGGTGGTGGAACTATCCAAACCAGTTGAAATTTCATCCATGAAAAGAGCTTTTGCTGGTCCAACCAGCATCTCACCTGCATCCAGTTTAGGAAGGCTAATATTAATGTGATCTGGCGAATCAGGTCATCGTCTAAACACATATGATAGTAACACAACACAATTAGGAGCCATTTGGTGCACTGCTATGTCATATTTCTTGGTATCTTAAATACCATGGTATAAGATACCTGGGTATTCAAGATTTTCTCATGTTAGTATGACAGTTGAAGGTTGTCATAGAAAGGATACAACTGATATTTGATAGAAGTTAACAAAGCTAAATGTGTATGATGTAAGATTTCCAAGGTTTTTAGAGGTATGAGATACTACTTAAAATGATATCATCTTATTCCTCCTGATATCTTGGATGACACTAGGCATCTTAAATGTCAAGATGGCATCCAGTTACATCTAAGATGTTAGGGTCAAAGTGCTAGTGTACTTGACGCCTTCTTAATTTACCAAAACTGTCATGTGCACATACCTGTAGTTAAACGCTTCTTTTGTCCACCTGATATGCCCCTTCTCATCTCATCTCCCACCAAAATATCAGCGCATATTTCCAGTCCAAGAATCTATTGCATATGATTGTAGAGTTAGATGCAAAGAAGTTGGTCTACTGACTTTTTTTTGTCTTTTTGGCCAATGGTACACTGACTGAAACAGAAGTACTTAATAGAAATAGAAGCATCAAACCTTGAGAGCATAATCTGTGGCAAGACTTGTTTCTTGACCCGCCATTGCTGTGGCTTTCATGAAAGCATCAATCTCAGGGTCTGGTTTGATTCCTGCGTCTCTTTCTCGCCTTGACAATTCCAGCAGAAGATCATACCTTGATCCAACTCCCAAGCAACGTCCAGAAAAGTCCAAGGTCTCTCTCACTGTCATCTCTCCATGATGAAGGTCATGCTGGCTAATGTAAGCACACGTTCTTTGAGGAACAAACTCTGATAACTCGTGACCACAATAAGTGACTCTTCCTGATACCTAATAATAAATTGTATCATGTAGAGTTAAATGTTGGAACTGCTCTAAACAGCTTATCTTACTGGCTTTGGTTCAAATTCCAGAGGTCGGGTATAATCCATTGTTGGTGGTTTTGAAATGCGAATTATAATCATGATTATGTTGAGCTTAAGAGGAAAAAAAAAGGAGAGCAAGTATTTGACAGCATTCTCACTGGACAAAAGCTAAGAAGCACTAGCACAAACATTGCAACATGGCGTCTGATATGAGTATCAAATATGTGTTGGACACAGAAAAAACTTTGTTTTAGAAGAGTGCATGCCTAGTAATACAACAGTAAATTTGTAAGGGAAACTGTCTGTATGACATGGGGACATGATAAATGCATTTTGAAGCCAGTTTCAAAATTCCTTTCATTGCACTTTAAATCACCAACCACTTTAAAGCGGTATTTGTTCTTCTATCTTAACATCATCATTGTTTAAACAGAGGAAGAGGATGACCAACCCTCAGATCCTTGTCCAACTTCGCAGAAAGTGCCTGCAGCAATGTGGTTTTCCCTGACCGTGGAGGTCCCAGAAGCAAAGTCATTCTAGAGAGAGAGAGAGAGAGAGAGAGAGAGAAACAGTTAGCTAATATAACTCGGTTTTACTAAATTATAATTGATGAATGATTCAATTGAAAAATGGATTTTCGAATTGTACCTTGCTGGTTTTACAATTCCACTGACATCTTTGAGGATCTTCACAACCCGTTTCTTAGATGGGAAAAGCTTGATTGATCCAAGAAATCCCTTTTTTCCACGTACAGGGAAGAAGAGAAGGTCATTTGTCGATACACTATTCAACATGCATTATGATGAACATTAAAAGTTTTTGCTATGGAAAGCTCAACCTCCATAGGTTGAGCTTTGTGCCATTGGATTAAGATCTTTGTTTAAATATTTGCACCTTGTCAGATAAAATATTGCAAAATTCCAAACTAAGATAGCAATCGAAAGATGAGGAATTTTAATCTCTCAAGAGGATGAGCTTTCTATAGTAACAGCCAAAATGAAATTTGAATTTGGATAAGATAACCTCCTGTTCAATGAAAATACCTCTACGGCATTCAGGGTAGAATTCAGCAGTGTTGGCAGTGCCCTTGTACCAAGATATGCATCCCCTTCTACTGATAGATGCTCAAATCTGACTTCAATCTTGGGAATCTCAATTGCAACCCTGGTTAAACAAAACAGAATATGAAACTTGTTAGTCAAATCCTGCAGAAAACAGATAAACTCAAAGAAAACTGTAGTATATCAAAGAGTTTTCAGGAGAGTCAAAGCCACCTATCAATTCTGTCCCTCAGCCTATGGAGAAACTTCTCATTATCTTCTTCAGCAGTCTTTAGTATACTCTCCAGGAGAAGCTTCTTTTCCTCCATTCCAAGCTTGGTGATGTCAACCTCTTCATAGTTAACTCTTCCATTATCCAAAACTTGCTTGAGAATCCCTTTCCTCATCCTATCATATGTGGGAAGCCTCTCTATTGATGCCCACTTGAGCTCTTCCTCATCATCTTCCCTCCTGCTTCTCTGAAACACATCCCCTCGTCCCCCCATCAGGTCAAACAGACTTACAGATGTCCTCCCTGATTTTGACCTCTTTCTTCCTTCACTCATTGACCTCACAACACCATCTCCATTCAATACTTCTGCTGCCATATTGATCAAGGATGATTCTTCTTTCTTTTGTGAATCTGTTTTCCTTAAAGTTGGTGTGAGAAAGTGTTTTTATCAGGGTATTTATGAAAATTCAGAATGAAGCATAGAACTTGAAGAAAAGAAGAGAGCAATATATGAAAATTGAGTTCATTCATGGGTCTAAAAAAGAAAAAAGGTTTTGAAAGTGAAAATGGTGAACAAAGATGAAAGAAGCACTGAGAAGAAACGGGTTATAGCTTAGACATGAAGAATCTATATAAACTCTCAAGCTTTGTGAAAACTAAGGATAATTGCCTCAGATTATCTTGTAGATCATAAACTTCACAAACTCTGCGACAACTGTAAGTGACATAAGGAAACCATGGACTCCCTGTTGGCGCGATAATATAATCTCTCGTGTTTATGAAGGAGACAGGGAGAAAGAGTGTTGAGAATCTTCACAGTTCATGGAGATATTTCAACTTAAGGTAGTGCTAACCAAAGGAACGTAAAATGAAAAAAAAAAAAAAGGTAGTTATTTAAATGATAAAATTATGAGTTTTTTTTTTAAAATTAAGTGTCTACTCAAATTTTTTTATAAAAAATGAGAAATTAATATTTTATGCAATTCAACATTACATGATCAAATGTTTTAAATAAATTTCTTTATATGTTATCTATTTGTTGCAACTTAATTACAAATATGTGAAAGGAAAAGAGAAGAAAAAACCTTTGTTATAATTGTGAATAAATATTTTTAATAGTTTAACGTTAAACTTTAATAAAATTATAATCAACAACTATTGTTGTAAATAACCATCAAGTTATCAAATATAAAAATGATCTAAAGTCGTTAGAAGTACATATAATTTTACATCAATGTTTCTCAATCATGTGTGAAGTAGGCTGGCAAGTAATGCCAAAATGTGCAAAAATTAATTATCATTTTACTCAATTTGAATATATTAAGAAGTTTGTTCCGTTGTCCTTATAATATTGGTTAGGCTGACAAATTCCTCTCACAGTACAAACGCTTGAGATATTTCCACCCCTTCATTTTCTTATTAATTTAACAATTTAGTATTTCTTTTAATATTTAATTGTATAACATAAATGTTTTTGACGATCATTTTCAGAACAAGCATACAAATGATCAAGAAATTTGTGATTACTTTACAAAGATGATGATCTAATACGTCATTCTTATCATAAGTTCTATAAAGAATGATAAATAAAATAGAAATTTTACAAATAAAGGCAATATCCAAAAGAAGATGTATTTTTGAAGGTTATTTAGCGGCGATTGTAGTAATGCCACTAAATTGTTAAATTGCTGCAATCTACACAATCGCAATTATTTAGCAATAGTTGTTTCAATAACTGCTGTTAAATAGAAGTGGATTTTTTTAAGAAATTGCTTTTATTTAACAATGGTTATATACATGGCTGCTAAATATCTTAAATAAATTGTTCAATTCTATTAATTAATTGCAGACTTCTTAAATCAAGTTTGATGAAAAACAATGTCTAGTAGAGTCCGAAAAATATTATAAATAATATTAAAAAACATAACATTTTGCTGTTGATGTATATGTTGTCTAATTAACAATAAGAGATTTCTATTCATTATCAAAATACATATGCTATGCGTGTTTGAAATAGTGGTCAATTAATAATAATGTGAATTTTTTGTCGTCAGAAGTCAATATTTTATGTTATAGTTATCAAATCCAAATATACATATGAATTTTGTCTCCACCAATTATTTTACTTATTTTTGAGTTTATATTTTTTGTAATCACAAATTAATTGTATATAATGCATTTAAAAAGAAATAAAAAATTGAGAGAATATGTATAAATAAAGAAAGTAAGTTCTATATATATTTATATTTCTTTGTATCATTTTTTCTTTAATTATATGATTATATAATTACAGAAGATTTAATTTGTTTATTTTTCACATGTAGCATGTATATTTTATTTTAAAAATAAATCACTACAAAATTTAAGCCACTACCAGGCATAATTATATAGGTAGTTAGATTCTACCAAATCTATATATATATATATATATATATATAGAGGTTAGATATGAGTTGATTGAATCCTGTAGATCAGTCTAGTGTGTTAACATTTTGCAATGTTTTATATCAAATTTATTAAAAATTATTGTGCCCGTCACCCCATAGAAAACGGGTACTGGCATCAAATAGTTGTCTGCAAATTATTTTCAATTAACAAATAGGAAAGATCATCATCAATAATGTCCATGACTGGTTTGATGTCTTGTGATTTAGGTGATTGTAAATGGTACAACTAGTAAATACATTTTTTCTCAAGTCAACATGTTTTATTGTAGAGGAAAAATTACCCACACTCATTTTTTAGTTCAAGGAGCAACGGGAGTTTTTATATATTTTTTATTTAGAATATTAACTTTTTAACTTTTAATTTGAGTTATTCAAATTAAATTTAGATGATTTAAATTTTTTTATTTTTTTTATTTTAATATTTTTATTATTTTAAAAATATAAAATATAGAATAAAAATAATTTTTTAATTGTATAATTTTAAAAACCATATTTTAAATAAAAATAAAAAATTTAAAATCTAAAACGTGCATTTTTTAAAAAAGTATAGATAAATAAAACTTTTTTACCTACCCGCCTATATTAGTTTTGGATACTAGTACTCTTTTGGTTGAAAGTTGTTCAAACTTTTTTATTCAGAGTATGACATAAGTTTTGATTTGGGTCATTTTTTAGTTCAAGGAGCAACGAAGTGTTTATATATATTTTATTTAGAATACTGATTTTTTAACTTTTTTTTTATCCAAACTGATTTTTAAATTTTTGATTTGGGCTATTTAAATCAAATTTAGATGATTTAAATTTATTTTTATTTTTTTAAATTTTTAAATTTTTATTATTTTAAAAAATATATAATATAGAATAAAAATAATTTTTTATTGTATAATTAAAAATTAATATTTTAAATAAAAAATTTAAAATTTAATTCATTCAAATCAAATTTAAACAATTCAGACTATTTTTTAAAGAAATGCATGATAAACGCTTTTTTTTTAGAAGTGCAGAGAAATTAAACCTTTTTACCTACCCAGTTTTAGGCATTGGTACTCTTTTGTTGAAAGTTGCTCAAACATTTTCTTTGAAAGTATGACATAAATTACTTCAATGTGTGCTTAGTATCAGAACGTTGATCAAGATATTTTTTTTTCTAATTCTTCTTACCTTTTGAAAACAAGAATACCTAGCGGTACAAAATGTGTTAGTGAATTATTCAGTATGATTTCATAAGATCTAGTTTCATTCAAATAATGGAGTATCGAGAGTATCTTCTAATTGATCCACCTATGCTTGTCCCCTAATTGAAATGGTAATGCTCTTTCAGTGAATTAATCTTCTCATTGTTTTCTTTGTTATCTTTATTAATTCGACCGTCAAAGTCTGTATTATAACATTACTTTCTATAATTGTTAATTTACACGTACAACTAAGAGACCATTTATCATACATAGCTGTACGTGGATTGCAAACCTAGTATAATAATAAATATGGCCACCGATCAACCTATGAAGTAGATTAAAAATAAAAGTTTAGCTAATTTTATAAAATTAGCTAAGTTTAAATTCTACATATAATTTCAAAGCACGTCTTTTAAATTGGCAGCTAATTAGGGTTCCCTAGGAGAATATTAAAAAAGTCAAATGTTACAAATAAATATGTGAAAATGTCAACTATAATGCAAATCGTGTAATCTTTTTGTACAACCGCGTGCTTCGTGAGCCAACAACCATATCTTTTTTTGCTGTCTCTTTCTATTTTTTAATTCAATTATAAATAATTTTTTGGTATTAATTATAATAACTTTCAAAGAATCAAACTTAAATGTAATTCTTTCTTAATTGAAATATAACATGTGTATATTTTTTAAGTTAAAACATAACAAGTATACAATTTAATTGAAAAAATATACACTTTGCCAAGTAAGAAAAAATATATACTTATTATGATTAAAAAATTATATATTTGTTTTAATTGTAAAATTTCATAACAAAAATATTAAAAATTGCATATAAATTTTTTCTATTTTAAAATGACCTTATTACGTGGGGATCACACGTTACAGTACGAAGAAGGAGAATTCTGAACAATTCCCTTCCACGGGGAGTTCTTTTTTTTTTAATTATATATATATATATATATATATGCGTGCATGTGTCTAGGTGGGTGGGTGTTCACAGTTGTCAATAGATTAGTTATAGACTCAAGTCAAGTGGTCCCCTTTAATTTGACTCATCTATAAACATTAAGGTACATTAAAAATATTTAAAATAAGTTGTTTTTTTTAAGAAAATGTTCGTTTTTATATATTTTTTTTATTCTTTATCTATACAAAAGGTTACTTTTAAATGACAGAAAAAAATATTTTAGCAAATATAAGTGAAAATTAGAATTTCTGTTACAAAATAGAATGAAATAAAATCAAATGTTAAATTTTATCTTTGTGACTACAATTTTAACTAAATAACTGCAAAAATATAACTAAACTTTTATTACAGCAGAGCTGATTAAACAAATCTTAAATAAACATTAAAAAGAGATTTAGTACGCTTTTTTTTTTTTTGCCTTTTTCAGATGCAAGCATGAAGCATCTAAAATATCTAAAACTATTCAAGATGCATGCTTAAACGTGTAATTTATTAACCTTTTGTAAACTATTATAATTTTTTTAATTAACAAATTTTGATTACCATATCATCAGTAAAAGTTTTAAATATCATAATATTTAATACCTTCATGAATTGTGGTATTAACATTTGTGTCTATCAACAAACCACTGAATATTGGTTATTATGTCACCATTTAGGAAAATGAAAATTCTTTTTTTTTTAATCTTAAAGGGATATTTTTCACATCAACTTAATAGCTTTAAAAGTATAACATCCCTAAGTTCAAAATATTTTTCAAGATAAGAAAATAAAAATTGATGACTGATTGAAATTGAATAGCAATAACGATTTGATTAACAATAACAATTTCTTGATCTAATTAATAAGTATCAGTGTGAGATCATGAGTTTGAAATCCAAATATGTAACTTAAAAAACTTGTTGGCAGACAAATTTGAAAGTATAAATTATAAAATTTTCTAGATGTTAGAAAAAAGCTGTATAACAAAATACAAGGACTTCATTATTTAAGAAAGTGGCACATCAAAAAATATATTGAATATTGATCAGAAGAGTTTACAACTCCAGGTGGATGGAAAATGACTTTCTTAACGGCTAGAAAATGTAACAACTAGCTAGCATACTGTAATTAGCTATAAGCCGGCAATAATTAGATAAATTCCAGCCACTAATTATACTGTGATTATTCTTACATGAAATGAGTTCAAGAATTTAGTAAAATTAGGTGTCATATAATATTTAATTACATGTTATTTTCTTACAAACAATTAATTAGCATTCGAGTTAATTTATTTGTATTTTAATTAATTTATCCTCTGTAATTTCCATTAATTCTTTACCTTACTCTAAAAAATTGGTATAATAAGAATAGGAACTTAGCGACAATGAGCTACTCTACCCATTCATTACATGCTCTATTTTTTTTTCTTATAAAGTCAACATTTTTTAAGTTTAGATAGAGATGATTTACATAATTATTAAGCAGTATCAAGTGTCTACACGTAATAGATCAATTAAATAAAGGACAAAATCTGGATTGTCCAAGGTGAGGTTTGATTGTCATGATCACACCTTTACTTAATTAGTTATATTTAATTAACTTAATTATTGAATTATGTAAGAATATGATATATATATATATATATATATGTATGTATGTATGTATGTGGCCAAATATTTTCTGAAAGATGTTATTATTCCTTTGGTGATATATCTTAGCTCGGAATTATTAGGCATAATCTGGAGAAGAGATGGGGAATCCTTGAGTTGTATGTGAGGTATGCATTGTCTGCATTCGACTTATAAATGTGATTTATATATTTGTTGAGTAATTTCACTTGATATCAATTAATTTTATATTGAAATCTAACATGATATCAGAATTTGCTTGTTCTTCCAAAGAAAGAAACACATACACACACCAATAATTATCCTTTTTTTTTAATATGTGCAGTGCACACCAATAATTATTTTGTTCGTGTTATATATTAATAATATAATTGTTGGATATTTAAAATCTTTTCTCGTTTGTCTTTGTGTTCATTTTAGGTATCGCATATATATGTATATATATATATATATATGTTTGGTAGCTACATACTTATATTTAACTCTTAAAAAAATATCTTGAGATTCTGAGTTTGAAAGAACATTCTATAAAACACACATATTAATTATAGTTCGCCACAGCTTAGAAGTTTCAACGTTTAAATTGATGTTTGTACAAAATTTAATTATTTAAAATTAATTTATAAAATGTTTAAGTAAAATCATTATGAAAAATATTAGAGTTTGTCCAGCCCTTCTAATTGTACTTATTGATTTTTATCAGTTTGTTAGACCTTATATATTGTAATAAGTATTAATCTTTTTATGTGTATTAAATTAGTTTAGATAAGCACTTATAATGTCTTTATAAACTAATTTAACTTATTTTCATGTTTGGAAAAAAATATGAAAATAAATATCTAAAAAAAGCTCAAAATAACGTCAGGTGTAAGCTCCTTTTTTTGTTCCACAAATGTATATGTATACGTATGGAAATATGAATGAAAGCATAGTTGTACATATTTATAATTTGAAAAAAAAAATATATCGACCTGTAAAGAATCTAATCATACGTAGGCTTAATTTAGATAGAGGGCAATAAAAGAAATGTGTGATCTATATTGTTTGAGAAAGATTTGCTTTCTTTTCTCCTTAACTTTTTTCTTATTAACAAGTATTTTTTTCGTTTAAAACTTTAAAAGTTATCATTAATTTTATTTAAATATTTCTTTTGTGTCAATTTTATCACACTTGTTTGCCTAAATTTATAATTTTATTTTAAATGCTAATTCATTAATTAAATTAACAAAAATTGATGACGTGTAATTATATATGATTTGGTAATTATTACATCATGCAAAAAATGAATTATATATTGCTTATACGAATCTTACACTATCTAATCTAAATAATTCTATCCCCTAAATGAAGTCATTTATATATATATATATATATTTTTTTTTTTTTTTTAAATCACGTACCACATATTATCAAATAAACACTCCTCCTTCAAGCCAAAAGCAAAAGCTGATAAAGCCCTTATTTTAAAACTTGAGATTTGATTTATGTACATATAATGTCTATCAATTCAATTGACACATTTATGAATTAGGATAATATTAAGAATTTAACAAATATATAGACTAATTTTAATACAAAATGAATATTTAGAATGAAATTGACAATAACAGAAGAGAAAGATACTTTTTCCGTAAAGATTAATTAAGAAAACAATTCACCTTCATTTTCGTGTTTCTATTCCCTTTTTCTCCCTCTTGTGTAGTTTCTTTTTCCCTTCCTTATAGACTCAAACGAAGCTTTACTCATAAAGCTTATCATTGTAAGTAGATTGTCTAAACGTTACATGATTATAAATTGCAAACCAAAGAATAATTCACATGAAATTATAATAAAAATAAGTTTGTGTTTGGATGGAATAATATAAGAGGGAAAAGCAATTTTAAAATTTCCTCATAAAATAATTTGTGTAAATAACTAATAAAATTATTTTAGATATTACAAATAATATTAATCTTAAATGAAAAAAATTTAAATACTTAATTTTTAAGTAAAATTTCAAATTCTTCTTTCAATTCTCCAATCCAAACTCAAACCTAAGCCTTGACTTTAGACAGAACTCATCATCAACTCTGAGCTTAAGCTAAGGCAAGGCCTTGCCATCAAGCTAGATTTGGATCCAACCTTCAACCCAAACCATGGATCCTAGACCCAGACCAGGTAGCCTGACCCTTGGAGCAGCCTCCTGACCACTGGACCAGCCTCAAACCCTAACCGTAACCGTCAAACTTGAACTCAACACCTTAGACCCACCGAACCCATATACTCCAACAGAAATTTACCCCTCAAACGCGGAACTACAACCTTGAATTAGACCGAGGACCTCGAACGATTATAAATATATAAAAAAGTTTAAACAACAAAAATTTTGTTACAGCTATTCAATTTCAATGCGTTTAAAAGTTCATAAATAACGACAACCTAAAAGTAGTCTTGAAAACTACGAAATATGTAATATAAAGCATTCAAATTTTCAATACCTTTTTTTTTTTAACTGTTAAAAGACAAAAATAATTTAACGAATCATTGTTCAGAGTCTGATTCTAAGACCAACACAATAACTTTGCGAATTGATTACGTACAGGGTAACAAGAAGCCAGAGCAAGAATTCTTCTCCTTGGCCCTTTCTTCCCAAAAAACAAAAAACAAAAAACAGACGAACGGACAGTACACCACAAGAAAAAAAAACCACCATCGGAGGGCACCGTAGACCATAGTAGTTGTTTAATGCATTTGATTTACAAAATGTTAAGGGTAGAAAAATAACCAAAAGAAAAAACACAAAATAACTCATGCTTCTATTTAAAAATAATAATAATAACAAAAATAATAACATAACATTAGAAAATATTCTACAATAACTTTTTCTTTGCACTCTTGCAATCCAACATAATGACAAGATAACTAAAAAAAATAACAAACAAAAAATAACTCTTACACTTTTATTTTAAAAGAAACATTCAAAGAATAACATAACAATAGAAAAATTTTTACAATTCCTTCTTCGCATTCTTACAATCAAACATAATGACTACATATCCAAGACGACATACCACACCCAAAATACCCTTTGATCGGTAGATGAACAAAAGAATAAACAAGTTTTTGAAAAAAGCAAAATCTTCAGAGACACAAGCTTGAAAATCCTGTATATCAACTTTTTTTCATTTTCTTAAAATTCTTTCTTTCATGGAAATCTACTTAGATCTAATCTAATAGTACAAAAAGATTGGAGAGGTCAATATCTTCATACAGAATGTACATACAATAAAAATCTATACAAAATTACATTAAAAAAACAGCAGCTACAGAGCCGCTGTAACATTTTTCGTAATAAAAATTGGCTTGTTGTAATTAGCTTCAGCAATTCCTCTACCCATCAATCGAGAAAGTATCCGGCCGAGACATCGGTTGATTCTGCAACTTGGGCCGCTTCGGCTATTCTAATTAACATTGTGGCCTTGTACGTTGCCAAATCTGCATTCTCCATGAGAACCTGAGCCCTTTTGCGTTTGAGTATTGCTAATTCCATGGATTTGTCTGCAGAGGCTTTAGCCTCCTCAACCCTAAGCATGGCATTCTTTTCTTCCAAAGCATCTTGTTCAGCTGCGATTGCTGTAAACGAATAGAAGATAAGACAAAGTTTTACAAGATAAACATGAAGACACCTGCAATTTAAATGCTTGTCAAATGAAGCCCCAAAATGAGAAAAAGATCAGATCCCAAATTCAATATTCTAAGAAATAACATCCCAATATAATCAATGGCAAGACAACAATTCCTTCTAAATAACAATATATAACCTATAATATATGCATAATAGGCTCAAGCAATTGAAATGTATTTTTAAAACCACAAAAAAAGAAAAGCCAGCCAAACAAGATCTGCAGTCAAACAGGCATAGCAGGTTCAAAGGGTACGTTGGGTCAAGAAAAAAAAAAGGTTTAATTTTCGACATTGACACAGATTACCTCTATATCAAAATTCAACACCAACCATAATGAGGTTGAGGCATCAAAAAGACCAAAAAAATTCAGATTCACAGTAGTATGATAACAGCACATCTAACGAATTACTGATAAGTTTAACATTAATTCAACCACTGATAGAAACAATCCTCAATCAACCTTCTAACTAGTAAAATATGAAATACCTTGCAGTACACTTGGTTGTTTGCCTCTACCAAATTGACTCGGCTGTCTCTTAAATGACCGCCTCTTTCGTAGCAAAGGCTTTGGTATAAGTGGAGCTTTCTTTGATTGATGACCCTGTCAGTAAGAAATCATCCAAGTCAATCAGATTATGGAGTTGTAGTGCAGTTTAAAACACCACTCGCAACCTGGATTCTGAAATTAAAGAATAATTGAGAAGTAAAAGATAAAATAGGAAATGAAATGAAAAGCTACTTGTGCAGGATCATTTCCATGCTCATACTACCCAAATAGCATAGGTATTGATCTACTGGGGCAGTGTAGGCACCTACATGTCCCAGACATTAAATAACAAAACTCTTCCAAGAGTCCGGTACTCTTAAAATATACATCACCATGCAGTGTCACATAATAAACCTTCAGTATACATCATACAGTTTCACATAATAAACCTTCAGTTTTGCCTAAAATGAATAAGAAATCTAAAAGAATTCATTCTTTCATGTTTTTTGGGGATGAAAAAAGGGCTTTTCTTTTTTTCTTTTTTGGTTTTTTTTTGGGGGGGGGGGGGGGGGGGGGGCTACACGACAAGCAATTAGATGTCCCTGATGATGCATCCCATGGAATATTTTGGAAGGATTATGACTTAGAAATCTTGATTAACTTATTTCCAATCAGGGAACACTGTACAAGAATTTGAACCATTTTCAACATCCATTAATCAGTCTATCGGTTAATATTTCCACTAAGAAAATTGGGTAAACTATAGTTTACTCCCTTGTACCTTAGCCTAAAATTAGTTTGCCCTCTTGTAGTTTAGAGTGTGTTGTCCAGCCCTCTTATTCCATCACCACTTAATCAGATGTGGTATTTTCCATCTTAATTTTAACCCGAAAAAACACATGAATCTTTAAACAGTGAACAGTTAAATGTTGAAAGTCTGCTTAACTTATACTTTGAACAGTCTTTCTTAGTTTCTGAACGCTGAAATTGTCAGAAACAGTGAAACACTCTTGACAATAAATTTTCATCATTTTAACATTTAGGCGATTATTTCTATCAAAGTTTCGATACAAAATACCACCTTCATAACAAAACCTGTATAACAATATAGAAGGCAAATTGATTTGGGGCTGAACAGCATGGAAGTAAATTGCATTTTATCCTAAAAAAGTTGTTCTTCACTTTCCTACTCTCCTCAGTTGTAATTCTCACAACAATTCTCCCTCTTCTGACCTTTCCCCACCACTTTAGATTATGATACTTTTGTTATTCTAAAGTGAACTGTTGAAGCATGATCCAAACAAAAAGGCCATCACTGACTCTAGAGCTTCCTCTCACCAGCACTGGAACAGATTTCAAGCGAATCATACAAAATACATTATTGCAATGAACAAATTTTCATGGAATAGTTGCATTTGCTTTAAATAATATTATCAAAATACATATGAGTCACCATCTTCCACTGACACAGACACAAGAAACAAATTGACCCAAAGCCTCAAAATATCAGAATTCAGAAACACAGGCTCATAGATGTACATTACATTTACAATAATACATGTACATGCAAAGAAATTTCTATAGTGATACAAAAATACAAAGGTAAACCTTATTTTACACAGGCCCTGAATTTTTTCCATCTCTGCCTACAAAATGAGATGACAACTCAACCTTTTTTATAATAGATAACATAAAATTATCATGACTATACTCTCCGTAAGGAATGTATTATCTGAAACACAAGGCAAATTACCTGGAAAACCCTAAGCAGTAATGAACGTTTTTGCTTCCGTTTTTTCATCCAATAGCTATATACAGCTTCCACAACTCCATTACTACCCAGATCCCGACAAAGATTGGCAGCCAATTTTTCATCAGAAAAATCATCAGGATTACAATAATAAGCCTTCTCCAAAGCATCAATCATTAACTCAAAATTATAATCTGAAACATGCTCTTGAAACTCATGATTGAACTTGTTTAGCCATTCCTCATCTTCAGAATCCATGTCATAATTTGCAGTCCTCCTGGCCAAAGCTCTAGATAACTCATCACCATTTACCGAAATATAGTTATCTGGTCTGTGAAAGGGAACACTATTACTGTCCGCATAGCCAGAGACTTCACGTACGCCTGGTACTGGAATGAACTTAGCAACAGAAGCTGGGATGTTGCGATCAGAACACCCTTTATAGAGATTTTTAAAAACAACCCAGTCCTGTCGATTAGCAAACTCTAGCTTCCAACCATTGTCCAACGTAAACATTGTCACATGGGTGAACCGATTGGAAGAGCAGGGTCTCATTACTTTTTCTGCCTTGAGAGTACATCTAGTCAATCCATCTTTCTTTACAGTGAGATGCCAGTCTTTTGAAGCAGACATTTCCAAAGTAATAATTGCCCCCTCTACCCTATAACATTTGTCTGACTCTGTAATTAATAGATTTGCAGAACAGAGAGATGAATCCAGGTCTTCTATCGAGTCCACCATGGCAGTACTCGCTTCTTTAAAGCTTCCAAGGGAATAACTGTGAACCAAACTTCTTAGCTTCTTACTAGAAGCTACACCAGTCAAAGAGGTACTGCTTTTCCTACCATCTACTAAATCAGAAGCCAATGCTCCATGAGTTTTGTGTACACCCAAAAGCGAAGGATTTCGAGCTTTCCTTTTCCTAAGTGAACTTCTCCTCCTCTGAATGCCTCGAGAATTTAAAACATTTCTGTATTGTCCATTTCGGCCAGTTAACCTGGTACTCCTAACAGATGGATGTAACAATAAACTGTCCTTGATTTCAATGACATCAGATGCGACGGCTACACCCCCAGAAAGTTCACTCTCAACGGAATGGCATGAATTCTGCTGTTCACTCTCAAATTCTGGGCAATCGATATCCTCCTCATCATTGCTATGCACACTAATTAAATTATTTACAAGAAAAAATGACATAAACACAGATCTTAAAAGCATTGCAGAATGCAAGTACATGAAACAGAGAGGGACGGCAGAGAAGTCCACACTGAACAACGGCTCGGATCCTGTGATCCCGAAAAATTCAAAAATTCCAAAGTTCGTAGTGGGCGGTGCCTGAAAAGGGGGGGGGGGGGGGGGGAGGGGGGAGTTAATTTTGGAGCCAACTAGTAAAGACGGCATATTAATAAGGAAAAAGAAAAGATAAAGTATCACACGCCGTACAATAAATTACTCAGCAAAACGTCAATCTAAGGGTAGATTTTCATGTTAAGTGTTCCATCCATTCATTAAATTCATTCAAGTATAAAACAAAACATGGATTTGACTGAATCAAATTGGCACATTTGCAAAATTGCAATGATACAGATGAAACGTGAGGCAGATCACGAAGCAAATTTCAAGAAAAAAAAATTACCTGCAGAAACTGTATGCCCCGTGATGCATAAGCACCACACAACGGCTCAGCTCGAACAAAGGCTGAGAGTTCCTCCAATGTCAGTCCAACCCTCCGGACGTATCTCAACACCAAAACCAGGAAACACGAAAGCCAACGACTGTTGCCACAAGAGGGCTTGACAACAACAGCAAGCACACCATGATTACTACTTCCGCCTACTTCACTGTACTTCCTTCGTTGCCGACGAGAAAAATACAAGCCCCACCTCTTATTATTTTCCAGACTTCGCTTAGCCCCTACATCAACTGAAAAATCTGAACTTTCAGCGACCGGTGTCTTCTTTTTTCTTCTATATACAAAGCGACACATTTTATTGGGGCCATTTCCTCCACGTAAAGAGTTACCTTCTTTCATTGGCTTCGTCTTCTTCGTACCAGCATCTACATGTTTTCCTGGAACTGCGACCTCTTGCTTCGTTTTAACAGCTCCACGAGGCCAAGCATCGCCTTTCCCAGTAGTCTTGACCAGCTTCAGCCACTCATCCCCATCGTTACTCCTCCTGATCTTCCCCTCACCGGATTCAGGCCAAAGGCGCCTCCCCGACCTCAACACCCTGGCAGAGTCAGCTCCCTTCACAACCCCAAACACCCTCGTGGTTCGTCTCATCCCAACCGACGGCATTGCCGTACGGTTTCCACCCGATCTATTCTCGATTACTGAGCACCGAGTCGAAGCTGAGTTGACTTAAACTAAGTCCGCAGGCCAAACTCGGACCCAGAAGAAGACCGAGACCCGGATTCCCCAGAGCCTAATTGTCTTATGACCCACTGAAAACGACGGAAAATCAACCCAAAACCCAATTATTCCAAAATAAAATCGGACCCGGACCCGGACTTGACCCGAACAAAGAACCCTTATACGCAGCGCACAGCGTTAGTATACAGTGGCGACGAGAAAAAACGCCATGGTAGCGAACATCAAAATCTTTCCCGAAAAAGAACACAACGATCGACTCCGATATAAATTAAAACGTCAAAGAAAATGGTTCATAAGCAAGAAGACAGAAACGGAATCAAAAGAAGCGAATCGCAAAGTGAGATCTGCTTCGGATGAGGAGAGAGAAGAAAGGATCGAAGAAGTTGCGGCCGCAGAGAGAGTGAGAGTATCGGCTAGGGTTTATGATTAAAACCACTGAGGAGAATGGGGGTAACCACTCACCGACTAATCAGATCCGTTGGATGGATAAATGAACGGACGAGATGGATTGAACGCCCAAACAGTTCGATGGCTACGAAGAACGTTTCGTGCTTCAGGTCCAAAAAGCAGGAGAGATATAGAGAGAGAAGGAGGCGGATGATATTTTAAGACACGTAAGTGGTAACCTGGGATCGTGACAAGACCAATTTGCCCTTAATAGGGATAGGCATCGGCGGTACAATGTCGGGTCATTTAAGTCTTTTCATAAAGAGGAGGGTTGCTTTTCGCGGTTTCAAAGGTGTAGGTAAATGTTTGAAGATTACGAGGGTAAAACTGTCAAGTTATAAATAACGGAGGAAATCGATAACATTAGGCGAAGACTGAGAATTTCACGATGTATGGATCCGGGTCAATTGTCGGGTTGGGCCTATCCCTGCTGAATCTCCCAGCATTTTTGAATTTTTCATAAAAAAAAAATTTCTTATGACCAAACAATTAATAAATAACATTCTTTCACGAAGTCAATGAATTTTTATAAACAATAAACAAAATCTTAGTGCTAGTCGAGTATCAAACACTATATTATTCTGATATTAAAATGAAACACTATATTTTTTTAAATAAAAATTTTTCATATTTTTAAATAGATTTTTTATATAAATTTTAATAACCTTACCAGATTCAGCAGGAGTGAGGGGCCTACACCCAAAGATTGATCAACAATTCATTTAGTGTGAATATTTAGTCAATTGACCCAAAAAAACAAAGGGTCTTTATCTTTATTTTTTTTCTTTTTCTAAAGTTATTGTACTTAGGATCAAATTTAGATGGAGAATTTAAATATTTATTATTAAAGTATTCAATAAAATAATGATGGTTAAATTATTATTTTACTCTCTATTTTTTTATTTAATTTTTAATTTAATCCTTATAATTTAAAATTTTGAATTAAATATGAATAGTTAAAATTTTTTTTAATTCAGCCCCAGGGAGCACATAACCGTCAATGTCTCATTAAACCCATGGCTAAGAGAGAGAGAGAGAGAGGGAGAGAGAGAGAGAGAGAGAGATATATATATATATATATATATATAGTTGAGAATTGTGTTATTTACCTCCAAAACAAGAATCCTTGAACCCATATTGCCCTGCTACATCAAGCTCCACATGCCAAGGAGATTGGTGGTTAAGGACGTCGATTGAAGGCAGTCGTCTAAAGCAACTTGTCTTTTCTCAATTTGAAAATTTGATGCATTTAGTCAATTTAATTATTTTTATTGTTTTCTTTTTAACTCCTCTTATTATCACTTATTCTCCTTCACTTTTTTTTTAATTTTAAATTTAGCATTGAATGCACCAGCTTAACTGGTCATACAAATTGAGAGAAATCAAACTAGCACCATGGTAGAAAATGAAATAAAAATGAAAAGTTTGTTAAAATGTCAATTTTGTCATTTTAATTATTATTAAATAATATCTATTAATTATTATTCAATCATTAAAAATAAAAATATTATAAATATTTTTTTATTTACAAAATCATCATTTTTTATTTTCATTTTTATATCTAACTTTTGGTATACTAAATAAGTCATAAGTCTAAAGAGCCATGACAAAAAAATGATTAAAAAGTAATGCCATCCTAACAATTTTTTCTTTTTTCCTTTGAAGATTTTGTTAAATTTGTTGAACCGCCAAGTGCAACAAAGGAAAAATGGTTGGAGAGACTCATGTGTAAAAAATTATATACAAAAATAAAAAGATAATTTTAAAAATAAAAAAAAAAATAATTTTAATATCTTGAATTTTAATAATTAAATAATAATCAATAAATATAATTAAATAATAATTGTAATAATAAAATAGATATTATATTTTTTTTTCTAATTCTTTTTCTTTTAGTCTATC
Organism: Erythrophleum ivorense; assembly: GCA_026724425.1. Classification (NCBI taxonomy): domain Eukaryota; kingdom Viridiplantae; phylum Streptophyta; class Magnoliopsida; order Fabales; family Fabaceae; genus Erythrophleum; species Erythrophleum ivorense. The sequence continues at coordinate 51,896 of JAIUCV010000822.1, read as the reverse complement.
AAACAGGCATAAGAGATCCTACTTGTGTTGTCCAAGTGAAAGAGTTCCTCTTGGCTAACTAGTGTATCTATCTTGCATAATCATAGTAGTGTCGAGTCTCTTGTTTGTACAGAAAACAGGAATTGATGGTGACAAGTCTTTGACGTTAATATTGTAGTTTTGGGTTACGGAAGAAGTTAAATTTTTACTGTGTATAAGGTGGAAAGGATGTACAAAGCTTGAGAGTTGTTGATGATGATCTACAGCCTGATTTTCTCACCTTATAGCAATAATGAGCTGATGTTGAATTAAGCACTGACGATTATGTGTAGCACAAGATGGGCTCAAGGATTGATGTTTTGGAGGTAAAGAAGACAATTATAATATACATAGCCATGGGTTTAACGGTGACGGCAGTTTGCTTACAGTGATTTTATTTATTTTTTTAATTATAGAAATTTAATTATAAATTTTTAAATTATAAAGACCAAATTGAAATTTAAGTAAAAGAATAAAGGCTAAAAGAGTAATTTAACCAATAGTGATTCGTAGATGTTTTTTTTTTGGTCGAAACTAGAGTGTAATATTTAGTTATTATAAACATTTATAAGTTCATGTTTGTTAAAAGGCTTAATTACACTTTTAGTCCTTTTAATTGTATAAAAATTTTAATTTGATCCTCTTACTTTAAAAATAGACAATAATATCTCCATATATATATATATATATATATTAAATAGTCCAGTTTTGTCTCTTTTTTCTCACAATCTATGTAAAATTAATATCAATTTTAACAATATGTTAAATTGGACATTAAATATGAATTTTAGTCAATGATATAAACTAAATAAATAATGTTTAGGTTAACAAATTGTTAAATTTTGTTTGAATAATGAGATAGACAATATGGTCTATTTTTAAACTAACAGACTAATTTCAAACTTTTATATACTTAGAGGATAGAAATTTGATAATAAACAATCAAACAATTTTACTTGAATCTTATTTTTATATTTAAAATATATATCAAAGATAAACTCTTGAATAAATTTAATCCATTCAAAAAAGCTAATCAAATTATTCATAAAGAAATATTTAACGAGTATGGTAATAAGAATATTATTAAAATATATAATTATTTATGTATTTATGACTAATCACTTAGTTTATTGATTAATACTAACTAACAAAATAATTTGTCTGTAGGATTAAATTTAAGTATAATTTTTTGTATTTTTACTATCATGTTTTTAATTAAAATATGATAAATATATAATTTAATTAAAAATTATATATTTATGATATTATTATTAAAAAATTACTTATTATATTTTAATTAAAAAAATTTAATAATAAAGATATAAAAGATTATATATAAATTCTTTAAATATTTTAGAGACCCACTCGTTATTGGGCTCAAAAAATAAAAAACGGAGGGGAGATCAACTTGTTTGGTCAACTTCCAAACTAAAATAGTTGATCGTGGGTCATTATAAGCTGGCCTACCTATTTAGTAACAGAATTAAAAAAACAAAACAAAAAATAAAAGTAGAAGAAAAAACGAGAATTTTTTTGGGAGAATTATAATAAAAAAAATTATTTTTAAAAATTTATTATCATTTATTTTACAATAATTATTATTAAATTTAATAACAAATAAAGATCTTTAAAAATAAATATTTTTACTCCTCAATCTTAAACACAATTTTCCCAATTTTCTTGCTTTTCTTTCGTCACTCTCAAGTCTCAGGCTATATCTCTCGGCCGCTCTCATCACAATCTCTCACGCCTCCTTTGACGATCGTACTTCTGACGTCGCCCTTGGACCACCATCTCACTCGCCGTGACCCCACGGGCATAACTCATCTTTCAGCAGGTTGGGTGGTCTTTTCACGCCCTTTCACCATCAACTAACATTGGGGTTTATGAGGTTGTACAAAGATTCATTCCTCAATTTAATTTAAAAAATACAGGTTTTTTTAATAATAATTACACAAAAATTAAAAAAATAGTGTGGCACCAAGCCTTCCAAAAAAAAAAAGTAATATTCCGAAACTAATTAATAATACTAACCTTTTATACTTTTATAATATATATAAATTTTTGTATTTTCTGATGTTGATTTTAATATTACCTATGGATTTCTTGTGTTAATACTCTCATGGATGTTGAGCTAATAATTATGATTTGAGTACCAATTTTTCTTGGCATTTACTAATTACGCATGATAATTGAACTGTTATTTTTTAAGTATTATTATGAATATCATATTTTGTTCAAATATTTTTTTAAAATAATAAATTTTTATGTTGGACCTTTATTTAATTTTAAGTTGATTTTATTATTCAAGTCACATTTAATTATTTTATTTAATTTCAACTTAATAACAAAATAATAAAATTTTTTAAATTAGAAAAACTCAAAATAAAATGCATCAAGTTCTCACTCAATTCACAGTTCAAATTGAAAGGAAAATGGTAAATAGTCCAAAAGCTCATTGAAAAACAAAAGTTAGCCCAAAAGCCCAAAATTCAGAAAAAAAAAACAAAGAAGAAGAGTGGGGGGTGTGAAGGAATGGGGAAGGAAGGCTGTGGGAGCAGTAACGACGGGAGCAGAGGGCGATACGGAAAGTGGGAGCGAACGAACGAAGAAAAGAGAGATTGGAGGGAGAGCAGCAACGCAGGACGAACAGAGAAGACGATTGCACAGACAGGTAAATCCCTCCTGTCTTTCTTTGTGTTACTCAGACTGTGTTTTCAAGTTTCGTTGATATCTAGTTCTTCCTGTTGTTGGAATTTGTTGTGATGTTCTTTCTGTGGATGAGGAATTCGCTTGTTTCCTGTTATGGCTAAAATTGGATGTAGAATCTTGAATTCGATGTTTTCCTGAGTCGTGGGTATAATCGGGTTTGTTCCCTGTGATGCCTTAGTTTGTTCTGATGATGGACCCTTCTTGTGATTTGTATCATAACTCCGTTGCATTTCATCTGTGCAGGTATGAGAGTGCTAGCTTAATAGTTGAATAATATTCTGCTTCAGTTTGATTTGCAAGTAACTTCATTTGTGCATCTTGCTGCTTCAGTCCATTCTAACACTGAATTTTTAGATTTTAGTTGAATAATATTGTGCTTCTTTGTTGTATTTGGTTTGATTAAACTTGGGGTAAATTTTTCTATTTTGCTCTGTCGATGCGTGGGAATTCTCTAATGAATCCATAGTTTGCTTTGTCTCATGATTTGGTATGAATTGATGAGTGTTTTTTTGTTGATTTGATCATACTTTGGGTAAAATTCTGATCACCTTGCTGTGCTTGAAGGTTTTCTCAATAAATTCATTGTATGTTTGATTGCGTTGCTTGCAAATGAATCCACAGTATGTTGTCACATGATTAGGTACAAGTGGGTTGAGGAATCCGTGTTACATATTCTGTTTTGGTCATCTATGAGAGTGTTAGATGGTGATAATAGTTGATTCACATTGGAGAATACTTGTTTCATAAGCTTGAATTTGATTTGGTCGTGGCCCAAAGAAGCTATATCTCTTAGTGTTGAGTTGGTAAGCATGAATGGGTACACATTATTGCTTGTCCCTTTACGAAACTAGGAAGGCTATGTTTGGGTATGAAAATTGCTTTTGCAAGAGGTAAATACCTGAATCTTAGCCTTTGATTTTATGTTTTGTGCACTTTGGATGGAGTTGGTTTACTTTATGCCCACTCACACACAAATGCGTAGACTCGTTGATTTTATTTTCTTATTTTGTTTCTTATTTTTATTTTCAATCTTTTTCTTGAGAGTTGTCATGTGCAAGTTAAATCACTTCCTTTCAAAAATAAAAAATACAGAAGAAAAAAGTATTTTAAAAAATTTAAAAAAATAAAATAAAATAAAATAAAAGGAGGGAACATGAAGAGAGCAAGAGAGAATAACTTGATTTCACAAAAATAAAACACGTCAACCAATTCTTCCTGTTCTCTTTGCAAAGTTAAGTTAGTTTTTGATTTCTTATTTTCGCAAAAGTAAATAAAAGTTACCAATCAAGTGATACGATTTTCTATCCAATTCGAATTACGTGGGTTTTAATCCCTTCACTGGGTACATATGCCTTAAGTCACCTTTTTATGTCAAGTTGGTCTTTGTAAAATTTTATTTTATTTTATTTTTTGCCGTTGTAAATATTTGATTTGATTTTGCTTTTTTTTTTCTTTAATTATTATTTATAATATTTCTTCTCTTTTTTTTTAAATAAAATTAAGGCCATATTAATTTTGTATAGTTGACTTGAGGTAGTTGTTATTAAAAATGGGTGTTGTTAGGTTCTTACTACCTTCTTCACACACAAATAAACTTCCAAATTCATCTCTGGTTTGTATATCACCTTACCAATTTTAAAAGGTTTTTTCTAAAGTTTTACTTTTAATATAAATTTTGGCGGCGACTACAATAAATTGGTTTTTGAAATTATTTTTGAAAATTAATTTATTTTCTCCTTTCTTCACGCTATCAGTGTTACACTCGACCCTTAACAGGTTGTCAGATGTGACATTTCTGTTACAGGGTGATAAGCCTCTGATCAGTTATGCACATAGGAAGTCATGTGTCCAGTAGCAAGCCTGGTTATTTTCTGATTTTATTCATTAATTATTCAATTTGTTCAGTCTGTTTCAATCTGTTATGAGTCATGGGTCTTGTGGCTTAAGTTTTGGATAGTGGAGTCATTAGCATTTTATTTATTTTAATTATCGTTTCAGGTCATGGGTAGTGTTTCAATAGTGGCTTCTTATTTTTAGGAATCATCAGTTATTTTTCTGTCAATAAGTACTGGGTCATGTAGTATGTATGGAGGGCTTTAGCAATTGAATTCAGAATTATTTCTCCACTGGAGATTTTCCTTAGCTATTAATTTTTCTCGAAGCGAGATCCTTGCTCTCAGAAAGATTAGTAGATTATTTACTTACTTATTTTCTTAAATCAGTAGCGTCTACCACAGGGGCTCCAGTCTAGAGTATTTATTATGGGTAAAGTTTATTGCAATTTATGATATCTAGCAGTACATTGGATAAATTTTCTAGCTTCCCCTTTAATAAAATAATTTTTTTGAATTATTATATGTCTTTACCAGAAAGCTTTGTTTTACATAAACTTTTATCTTTCGATTAGCAAGGTTTAGTTTTTTTTTTTTTTTTGGGTTTGATTTGTAAAAACATTTTACCAATTTTTGTTATCATTTATCGGGTTCTTCATGCTGCATTTTGAAAATTCAGGTTGAGAGGATATATGGGTGATCGACAAGTAGTGGAGCAGCAGCACCCAGTTGATCCTCCGCTGCCATCTTCTTCTCCTTCAAGGGATGATATGGCTGCATGTGTGGTGGCTTTGGAGGCTGCTTTGCTTCCTTGTTTGCCTGCCAGAGAACTTCAAGCAATAGACCGCTCTCCCCATCCTTCACATCAAAGTGAGTAATTATATGCATGTAATTAGGGTAGTACTATTTTCACTCTTTCGAGCAACCCAACTATGTGAAATTTCTGATTGTGATGCCCTAAGTGAAATTAGGTTAATGGCGCTGTCAAAAATTACTAGTCCCTTGTGATTCAAATTCATCAGATGTTTTTCTTTTCTTAATTTTCATGAATAAATTGAGTTGCTAGTGGGATGGCAATGACTAAGTTGTCGCACACATCATTCATATAATACAACCATTTCAATTTGATTCTGAACTAATTAAACTTACTACCATTACATGGCTAGATGCTAACCTTGTTATGCTAATGCTAACTAATTGGAGAATCTGAGAGAAACCATAATGTGTCATGTTTTCATTTAAACATTTCATTATCTATGTTTTGGATGAGAGAGTGTAGGAGTCTATGCTATAAGCTTCACTAAAGGCAATGTCATCACAAATTGTGGCTGTGTTGCAAATACTGCAACAGGGGAGTTTCAAAAGCTGCCACCATATTAAATGTTGGCTGTGCAATGCATAACTACACATGGGCAGGATGGAATTTGCAACTGAATAGTTTGCCAAGGCCCTTGTTACCCTGTGCAATATGCTAGTGTGTGTTATGGCATGCAATTCATAACAATGCACTTGCTTTGTTTAATGTTGACTGTTGAGTGGCTTTTGCAAGCAATTGATGGCCTCGACAAACTAAAACTAGCTTCTTGAAGAATTTTGAAAGCCTTAGAAGTAGTGCAAGGCTGTAGGGTAGAAATTTATTAATTTTCATTCACTGAATAAGTATTTGTAGTTACAAAGGCGGAGTGTTAGATATGAGGTCTGGAATAAATCATGCTTTGAGTCAGCCATCCTGCAGGGTCCTGTATAACTTGGATAACAAATAAATATTTCCTGGTAATGGGAGGGGCTATCCCAACTTCCCAAGTGCTTAGCCAGATCTCCCTGATGGTTAGTTATTGTACTGATAGTAGGTTATCATATGCATTTGATAACTGAATTTCAAAAGAATATATGAACATCATGTATCACTGACCTTGATGCAATCTACTGGAGAAGTGATTGAATAAATGGCATATGCTGATTTGTGAGTGAACTTTAGATGGTGTTCTTATATTTTGATCTTTTCCCTTGGGGTCAGCATAGTTCTTCTCTTTTTTCTTTTTTTCCCCCCCATTAACTTTTCACGGAAAGGGGTTGGATGTTATTGGACTCAGTTTTCTCTTACTTCTGTGCATATGGAACCGTTTTAGTTTCAATTGCAAGACTGAAACTCTTTAACATGAATATATGTCATCAGAACTATGGTTCTGAAATTAGCTAATGAATCAAGCAGAAAGTGACTAGGTTGCAGTGACAAGAACATATAAAGCAGCTATTGAAACTCCAGCTTTAATTCATAGTGACAACAAAAATCCTGTCTTTTTAACCTGCTGTTTGGCCACTTTCGTTTGGTTGAACTTTATTTTCTTATGAATAGGATTGACTTGTAAGCTTAAGGGTTCTCTGTTCACACTGCACTAGTGTAGTTTCTCTGGCACAAACTGATGTATTTTGAAAGCGGTTTACTCTGTGGCCAAAAAGAAAAAAAAAAAAGAAAAAATATATATATATATATATGGTTTACTCATCTTGTAATGCATCTTTAGCATAATGTACTCACCCTGTAACCTAATTGATTCTTTTCCCTTTGGACAACCTTGTCAGTTGATGTAGAGAGGCATGCCAGAGATTTTATGGAGGCTGCCAAGAAGCTTCAACTTCATTTTATCAGCCTGCTGCGTGAGTGTCAGCCAACAAAAGCTGAAATGCTTAGAAAGGTACAGTAAGTACACTGCAATAGGCATTGTGCAAATTGCTCTCACTTCAGCAAGTCATTGAGAACCTTACACATTGTCATCTAAACTTAAGTTTTATTATATCTTGTCTAAGCAGGAGATTGCTGTGATGGAAGAGGAACTTAAGATAAAAACGGAGCTGATAAAAAAACACGAGAATTTAATTCAGGGGTGGAGAAATGAGTTAAAAGATCAGTTGGACAAACACAGTACTGAGTTGGACAGGGTTTAGTGAAAGGTTGTGCTTATGTTTATCTCTTTTCTTGAGGACAAAATGCGTTGCTTTTAGATGTTTGCTATCAAATTTTTATTATTGAAACAAAACATGATTATGTTTTACGGTTTAGCTTTATATGATTGGGTTTTTTAAAATAGTTCCTCCACATGTTAGTTGTTATTAGATAATAGCAAACACCTATGAACTTTATTTAAATTTTGTCCTTTCCTTACATCTGTTTGTCCCCTCCTCGTCCTTTGATTATTGCCTACCAACCTAGCTTTCCACTAAAGCATGGATTCCTAGCAGATTTGTATTTCTTAAGCAGTTTTTGGAACTAGATATTTTCTTGGTAGTAATTAGTAAAGAAATGTAACCTCTGACAACTGACAAGGCAGATCAGTATTCAGTTAATCAGACGTTGTTAAGTTGTTCGGGATTGGCCAAAAGAGAGAAGTTGTAGAAAATGTCACCGGGTCTAGAATAATTCGTGAATGCTGGAAGACCTACAGGAAAAGCAAAATTGAGCAGATAAGGGATCTCATCAGATGAAGTACTTCCATGTTGAAGATCATGATGCACATGGCATACTTGTTTCCACGGCAAAAGTAGAAACTCTGGTGCTTGATTGTAATTCTGAATTGCACTGTAGTGTCTGGTTGAGATAAGAATTGCATTCCAGTGCTTGTTTGGTTGTGCATCTAATTTTACTTTAAAAAATAAATAAATTGACGCGTAAGATGAGAATTAAAACCATTCGGTTATTGAGGAATGAAATAAATAACCCCATAAATTAGACAATAATTAAAATTTGGGAAAAAGGTAGTATAAAAAAAATAAATCTGTAATACAACCAAATCAAATCATCATCCAAATTTGATCTTAAAATACTAATATTGCTCGTTAGCAATAACAATTTCCATGTAATTGTATTTAATATAATGAATATGTTATTGCCATGAAGAAACATATAGTAGATGAGTTCGTACATGATTACCAAATTGCCTTAGCATAAAGATTTAAGTATTTAGAAGTTGTCTTAAAAAAAAGACTAATTTTTTTGGATATTTTTATCGTCACAAATTGTAATTCTGTCATTAACTTACTTGGTCAATAACAAATTACCCACGTTTATTCATGAGCTACATGGTTTTCGAGTTTGGATTTTTTTCAATTTATTTTTGTTAATTGTAAAGAGAGATATAAAACGTGTAAAACTTACTGAAATAATAAGTTCTATTTAAATGTATGGGATCTATTTGAATAATGGATTTCATACACTCCATTACTATCTTTCTTTAAAATTAATAAAAAATAAAAAATAAAAAAGTTTCCAAACTCAAAAACCACTTGTATTCCGAACAGGGGCAATATAATCTTTTTAGCATTGTAAATGAAGAGGTAGCCTAATTAACAAATTTAAAAAAGAAGAGTTGATAAGATGATATAGTTTTTTTTAAAAAATCAAGTTGGATCTAAAAAATACTTTAGAAATAAAATAGTAAATATACTTGATGAATGTTAGAAGACTACATTCTCACAAATGAACAAAGAGAAAATTCAATTTCCAATAAAGATTGAAGGGGATCCCTGAGCATAATGACAAAAACAAAAAACGCTATATTTTTTCTTGTTTTATTACCAGGTCGTGAATGCGTTAATTTGTACACGATCTATTTCTCCCGTCTAGTCCGCCCAACTCTCAAAAGTTAACAAAATTCAAACTTCTAATAGTGTTTTTAATCACATATTAGCTCTTTAATTATGCAATAATTTATACATCTGTTCTTAAAACCCAAATATTTTTTAGAATGACAATTTCTATAATAAACTCGAGTGTATCAAAAAAACAAGAACAATTTTCTTTGTTTATTATTGGGATGAGATCTAAATTCTTTATATTTGATTTGAATGGTTTATATTTTAAATTTAAATTATAATTTTTTAAATTTGTAATTATTTTTTATCTGCATTTTGCTTTATTTAAAATAAAAAAAATGAAAATCTAAAAAATGAAAATCTAAATGATTCAAATCAAATACAGACAATTATGAACACCAAGGACGAGCGGAGATCCAATTTCAACAATCTGTCTTCTATTTTTTTAATCTTTAGCAGTGTCAGATTGAGAAATGAATGCTTTTTTCTCTTTTGTTCACAACAAATAAAGTATAAATTATAAAAAAATAAATAATAGGGCCCCTTCCCTCCTAGGCCTTAGTGTCACAAAAGCCAGCCACATGGCCCATCCTTATTCTGCCGGCCCGTTTGTCCCCTCCTTTTTTCAAAACCACTCTTCCTCAGTTTCTCCCTCCCATACCACACCCCACACCCCAAAAAACAAAAACAAAAAAATTTCCACCACCACCTCCGCCACCTCCACAATGCCCTCATCCGCCGCTGAACTCGCCGGCGACAACGACAATCTCAGTGGCAAACACGCCACAGCCACCTCCACAATTCACTCGACTGCCGCCGACCTCTCCGGCGACGTCGACAATCTCAATTGCAGCCCTGCCCCCACCGGCACCGACACAAATCAGTCATCCTCAGTTGACATCTCCGGCGACTTCGACAATCTCAATTGCAAACGCACCAGTGCCACTGCCACAATTCAGTCATCCTCCTCGGACCTCTCTGGCGAATCCGACAGTCTCAGTTGCAATCCTACCATCACCGGCACCAACACAAAGCATTCATCCGCTGCCGACCTCGCTGGCGACTTCGACAATCTCAATTGCAATCGTAGCGCCACCGCAACCGTAGAAAAGAAGCATAGTTCTCCATCAATCAAATCCTATGCACTATCATCTGACGCAATTGATCGGGTCGGTTTGAAGCCGACGGTGGGCATCGGCGATATCCGGTTCGTTCGGCGCGTGGGGAGCGGAGACATCGGAAGCGTGTATGTGGCTGAGGTGAAGGGCTGGTCGGAAGGAGGGTGCATGTTTGCGGCTAAGGTGATGGACAAGGAGGAGCTGGTGAGTAGGAAGAAGGAAGGAAGGGCGAGGACAGAGAGGGAAATACTAGAGATGTTGGACCACCCGTTCTTGCCCAAACTTTACGCCGCCATCGAGTGCTCACGGTGGTCTTGCTTGCTCACGGAGTTCTGCCCCGGCGGCGATCTCCACGTCCTCCGTCAACGCCAACCCCTTCAGCGCTTCCACGAAGATGCCGTACGGTGCGTTAGCTGCCTATGCTTCGTTTCTGCATGACATGCTCTTATTATTATTATTTATTATTACTGTTTTTATGAATTCATGATTCGTACTATGATTTTACAGTTTTTCTTTCTTTCTTTTTAATCACTGTTTCTCTGTCAAAAACAACAAATAAAGAACTACCCCCTCAACATTCATATTATAAACTTCAATAATAAAAATTAAATAAATAAATAAATTTCAGCATCCATTTGCGTAAATATTTTAAAATATACAAAATCTAAATGGGTAGACTAATTCATAATCTTCAATGAGATTCATTTTTAACCTTTATTTTTTGAACAAAATTTAAATAAATTTTTTAAGTGTTTATTGACAAAATTTTAAATAAAAACTTGACATGTTGAAAAATTTGTTAAAAGATCCAAGCATATATATAATGCTAAGTAGTAAAAAATATATTCACTATCATATGTTTATTAAACGATCTCATAATAAATACTTAAAAATTATATTGAAAATTTATTCTTATTTATATGTCTATTTATAATTAATTCGAAAAATTATACACTAATTTATTATACTTATGATATAAGTCATACAATCTAAAAATAATAATTTTTTTCACATTAAAAATTTTAATTTGGGTCGTTGATAATGTACTTTATTAATTAACTTGGTTGGCAACTTGGCATATCTGCATGTATACTCCATGCATGATAATGTTTTAAATTTAATATGTAATCAATTTTAAGGTACTTATAAGAATATAGATAATTATATGTGCTAACATATAATGGCACAAAGAAAATTTAATTATTTTCTAATTTATTGGAAAAATAAAAAAATGAAGAAATGTACAACCACATATAATAATCAAGTTACTTACTGTTATCAGCAGGTTTTGAGTTGGCTGTTCATCATTTTCGTTGCATATGGGGCCATCTGATTTAATCCCATGTCTTTCTCTTCTCTCCAGTGACTTTGATTAAGACCCCACAAACCTTTTATTATGTCCGTCGTGCCCCAATTAATAATTCAAAACCACTTCTACGTACCACAAAAACTTTAAACAAAATTGACAAAAAGAAAGACCCTTTGGTTCACTTACCTGACCTTTCTTTTTACTTTACTTTCATTATTGATTCGTTAAAGTGTATGTATGTAATTTATTTTGAAAACTAGCTAGTGCATTTAATATTCTGTATAATTTTTTAACACATGATAATACAAATGACTACTTGTTATTGGATATAATTTGCTTTTATTGGATTTTGACTACTTTTTGAGCGGACCTTTTTTTTTTCCCCTTCCTTATTTCATTGATTAGTTTGGATTTTCACTTTATTCAGCTTTTCATATTTGTTTCTATTTAATATGTAGTTTTAAGTTTTAAACATTCATACCAAAATAGGGTCTATAAATTTAAAGTGCCATATATACGTGCGCACTTTAATAGACTAGATGAACTATGAATTAATTTGTTGCCTATTTTCAACTATATCTTTTATTTTTTATTTTAGCTGTATCTGGTTGGTCAAATTTTGTAATGACATGTGCTGTTTTAGAACATGAAAAAAAGTTATTTTTACTTTTTATTAACACGGGTCCCATCTTATTTTAATCATTTTTCATAAAATTAAGTAAAGTTGAAAATAAAATATCTAAAACTTAATTATCTATAATAATAATGAAAAATAATTATATGGACCCCATATGGTTCAATTATTGGAAGGATTGAAGGTCATGAAACTATGATGATAATTCTTCCTTTTCTTCTTCTTCTTTGACTTTTTTTTGGGTTTATTATTGTTATTTTTTTATTAGAACTTAGTAAACTTGGTTTTATATATAACTAAAATCCCATTTTAGTCTTCTACAAAATGGGTATATTTTAATTTAGTTTCTTATAAAATTTTTTCTCAATTTAATCTTCTATAAATGATATATTACTCAATTTGGTTCCTTATAAAATTTTATATTTATTATGTTTATTATTTTATTATTAGAACTTATTAAACTTGATTTTATATATGACTAAAATCTTATTTTAATCCTTCGCTGGTTGTGTATATTTTAATTTAGTTTCTTATGGAACTTTTTTTCTTAATTTAATTTCTCATAAATGAGATATTTCTTAATTTAACCTTTCATATATTAGTTTTTTTTTAAATTTGATTCTTATAAGTAAAATTATTATTAATAACATTCTTACGTTAATTTATTGTTAATAAGATTAACAGTCAATCTACATATTATATATTGGTGACTATGTAATACCCTATAAAAAAATTTATATGTTATTACATTTGTTATAATAGATTGACATCAGGATATTATTGTTAACTATTTTATTTATGGGAGATTAAATCCAAAAATAACTATATGTAAAGAATCAAACTGAAAAGATAATTTTATAAAGGGCTAAATAAAAAAATACTTTCATTTATAAAAGATTAAAATAAGATTTTAATTCTTTATATACATTGACAATTTTTAATATTTAAAATGTATTCATTTCTTGTTTAATTGACATTCTTAAATATTATTATCTAATAATCAACATTACTATCTTATATATATATATGTAATCAATATTACTTTTAATTAAACAAAATGTCGGTAATATTTGGTTAACTTGTCTTGGGCGATATAGATTCTATGCATCAGAAGTAGTTATTGCATTGGAGTACCTGCACATGATGGGGATAGTGTACCGCGACTTAAAGCCCGAAAACGTGCTCATAAGATCGGACGGTCATATAATGCTCACAGATTTCGATCTGTCATTAAAAAGCCATGATTCCTCCTCATCAACGGTTCAGATTGTAGTCGACCACCACCCTCCAAGTCCAACTCACACCGATGAATATCCCACCGACCAATCCTCCTCCACCATGTCATCCTGCATCCTACCCAATTGCATCGTGCCAGCTGTCTCCTGCTTCCACCCCAAACGCAATCGCAAGAAGAAGAGGTCTACTCGTTGTGGGTCCCTCGAGATCATAGCCGAACCAATAGAAATTCGGTCCATGTCTTTCGTCGGGACCCACGAGTACTTAGCGCCCGAAATAGTTTCCGGCGAGGGACACGGCAATGCCGTTGATTGGTGGACATTAGGGGTGTTCATGTATGAGATGCTCTACGGGATTACACCCTTCAAAGGGCCTGACAACGAGCTAACCTTGGCTAACATAGTGGCTCGAGCCCTTGAGTTCCCTAAGGAGCCCATGGTTGCTGAACCAGCCAAGGACTTGATTGCAAAACTATTGGTGAAGGACCCCACAAAACGATTGGGGTCCACAATGGGGGCCACAGCCATAAAGCACCATCCTTATTTCAACGGGGTCAATTGGGCGTTGTTGAGGTGTGCCTTGCCGCCGTACACGCCGTCGCAGGCGGCATACAGGGACTTTGTTCCACTCCATAATGCTACAGCCAATGAAGTAGATTACTACTAAAGAGGTACAGAAGCTACCTTTTGAAATTATAATTCTCCATAATATTAAAACTAAAGTTGCATACAATTAATACACACGTTTATTATTATTTTTTGTGAAAAAAAAAGTTCTAGGAAATTGTTTGAACGGGATGGGATGAGTTGTATATACAATTGTAATTCTTTTTTTCTCCCTTTTATTATAATGTTGCGTAAGATCTCGAATTTTAAAGAGTTCTAATTTTGTAGATATTATAATTTCTAAATTATTTTTAGATTTTTGGGTTTTGTGTTAATAACAATATTAACTGATAATTGAATATTATTATTTCTTAACAAAAATAATTAGTTCATATCAGTTCCAATAATTATGGATCCTTCCCTTCAAATCTTTAAAAATTCGTGTTATGAAAAGTTCGATGTTTTAAAAATTATCATCTTGAATATACAGCAATCTGGTGAGAGAAGTGGTGAAAGAAACGCATCATCTCGAATTTCAGAAGTTTTTGTAAGAGTAGTGAAGCAATTTTATATTTTAAAAAGAGCAACAAAGGAAACAAAATCCTTGGAGCTAAGCAATTCAAAGAGCGCATAGGATACCAGATGTCTCTGGAGGAAAAGATAGAAAACACCCCATTTCTGAATGTAGACAATTGTTTCTGAACTGTTTCTTCTTTCGACTGACCCAGATCAATTATTGTATCCCAGAAAAAAGTTGTGTTTGTTGGACCAAGAAACAGTGCCATTTGCATTTGCTAATAGCATGTAAATATGGGAGTGAAAAAATTTTCTCTTCAATTCATTTTCATTTGAATTTACAGTAACGATCTGGTTATTATATAGAATTTTATTCCAATATAAGTAATATTAAACTTGAAAACGTTTAGTAAAATTTACCAGAAGATAATATATATATATATGTAGTCTTTGATACATTGATAAATCATAATATTGAAATGAATTTTTGATTTAACCAGTTTCATGCGAGTGATAATTTGCTTGAAGATGTTGAGTACCAACCTCATCTGTCAATAGGAGGACTTTTCTTAAGTAGGCCATGCCAACTACATAATTAATAAATCATACTCATAAATGAATGAGAATTGATAATAAAATATACAATTTTAATATGATAGATAGTTTTCTATAATTTTGTGTCGAATTTATTTAAGAAGGTGATTAATGAATGACATAGTAGTTATTATCTACTTTAAAATATTTCAAATAAGAATAACAAAACTAAATCCAAAATCAGATATAGAGTGAAAACTAACTTAAAAATAAGATAAAGTGCATGATGTCCAAGAAAATAATTCTAGACACAGCTGTCTGATGTCAATGAACAATCCCTATGGTGATCTATATTTGCACAAGTACACTTATACAGGGATAAATTAACATATTCCAGTACAAGGCACACACAGTCTTTATTCCAGGCAGTTATGAACACTTGTTCATGTGCAAAACAAAGAATACTAATCATTCTGAAGCTGAACATATCATTTATGGTAAGTAGTACACTATAAACATCATGTCCTACTTCAAACGAAAGAATTTTTTACCAAGTCTTGTATCATCAATTATAATCCTTCAGTCTCTTCTTGAGTGTGTCCATCGATTTCTTTCTCGCGCTTGTTTTCGTGTTTTTATTTGAAAGGCTTCCAAAGATCCCATCCGGAGAATCCCTGAACTTCTCACAGATAATTGACACCCTCTTATAATCCAAGGCATAGTAGTTTTTCTCCCTTATTACAGGATTCATGAAGTTCTCAGGTTGGCTACTCAACAAAAGATTAAGCAATTGTCTTGCTTCTACCAAACATCCCTTAAAACTCCCTTCCTTGTAAATTTCACTCAACCCAGAAGCATGAAACCTCTCATCTGCAAAAGCCTCTAACATTTTAACATCATTGTTGATGCTTATAACTGTGGTTTCATTAAACCTCTTGATGCTATCACTAAGGAAAGCAGCCACTATAGAGTTAGAAATATGCTCAAGTGCTTCATTCCCAACTTTGTACATAGCATCCAATGGTAGCATTTGTTGTGCTGTGGACATAAGAGAGTCAAGGTAATAGATCACTTCATTCACATAGTCATTTCCATTCTGCTTTATCTCCTCTGAAGTCCAATTAATTTTCTCCATAAGAGCCATATATTCATCTATCTTGGAAATGACCAAACTCAATAGGGCAAGATAAGCTGCATCCCTCGAAGTCTTCAGAACCACTTTTGCAGTTAAAGTAGCTTGAGGCTTCAAAACTGTGCGAACTGGCATTCCACAAAGCTGCGCTGCATGTCGGAGGAAGAAATCACAAGCCCTTTCAAGAGCAGCTATGTTTGCAGCAATCTGCATTGCTTGAGACACACTGATATTGCCACTATTAATAGTATCAAGCAATATTTCATTCAATACATCAATCAAAAACTTGTCCAAGTATTTCCTCACAACATCAAATAAGCTGGCGTTTATACCATAAGACAAGTAATCGACAGAGCCTTTAATGTAGGATCTCACGATTCGACAAGTATCAGGCACCATGGAGGAGAATGGAGCAACATAAGGAAAAGCAGGCATAATATCTGAGGTTTGAAGATTAAATGACAGAACATTGTTCTCATAGTCACTTTGTCTTTTTATAACCATCTGATCATATGAGTCATTGCCAAGAAGATCAAGAATTTGCTTTCGACATTCTTCTAAAAGAAGTCCATGATATTTCTCACAGCTGCTATCAAGAACCTCGAGAAGAGGGCCAACTTCATATCCATACTGTCTGAGAGTGGATACCATGAGTGTCACATAATCCTTCACCAAGAGAAGATGTGTAGCAGAGCGCATAATCGAGAACTGCTTCTCCAAAACCAATGTGATTTTCGCTGAGGCTGTTTCCCACATTGTTTCAACCTGATCAGGCACCAATAGGCCACCAGCAGTTCTCAGGACTCTGTCCTCCACCATGAAGTATCCTGCAATTTGAGCCAAATATGTCTGATGTGATTCAACAAAAGATTGAGCTGAAGACACTTCTAAGTCTGAATTCAATTGCAACAACCTATTCTTATAGTAGTATTCGCGAAACTGCTCTCGAAGGCCCAGGCAATCATGTATATGACAAGCGCGATAAAGAGGCGTAAGATCAAACTTTACTACAGAATCCTCATCAGCTTCCTCAAGCTCCAAGCTATAAGCTTGATCCTCCAACCCTGAACGCTCCTCGGTCTTTCTCTGTCGTTCCAGCATTTCCTCATCCTTCTGGCGAACTGATGCAGCGTGGCTAATCACTGTTTGCCCAATAGTTTTAGCGGAACTCCTTAAATGTACCAACCATTCATTAACTTGGCCGCATACTTTCTTCTCAATGTGAGATTTTATCACAGGAATTCTTTGCTCTACAACCTTTTTGAGTGCCTTTGCTGGAGTGTTCTGCAAGTAATTCTTCTCAAGCAAATCCACAGTCTTCAATGCAGGATAAAACTGGCCGTTGGATATGTGATTGTTGCACTTGACACAAAGCTCCAACACCTGAATACAATACTTTGACATCTTTATAGCTTCAATCACATTCTGCTTGATGGAATAAGATTCAAGAAGCTCCTCAAGATTGACAAGAAGGCTACTTCCAACCTGCTGCAGCTTAAAATTATCACTCTGTAGCTCACTCTTAAGCTCTTCTGCATCAACCAACACTCCGCGAAGCTCATCCACCGCAAGGATGAAGTCCTCGTAGTGTGTCTTGCACATCTCCTCAATTTCAGCCTCCTTTTTCTTCACTACATGTTTCAGTTGGTGAAGAAGTCCCTCGGGACGCCCCATTTCAAACGCATGCCTGACAAGAGGACCAAGATCATCTCCATTGCCAATCAAAGTTGCTAGAACCAAGTCCTCCCCTAGCCCCGCATCACCATTCTCTGTCACGCTTCTCTTTGTTTTCCTATCCATTTGCACATGGATATTCCTGGAAGCTGGAAACACACTACTTTTTACAAACCATAAACTAATGCAAGTACTACCACGAATCAACATTTCCAAAGAATTAAAACCCAACAAAAGCAATCTTTTCCATACATAAAACTGGTATAAATATGGTAAGAGTACACTAATAATTTGGTCTCATAATTACTAAGGCCAGCTTTAGTTTCTCAAAATAACAATCTTGTTACATATTAAGCTTTTTTGTCAAATGTCTTAAGCAAGCTTGAAGACTAATATATACCAAGTTTGTTATTTTCGGAAACTAAAGCTAAATACACCTAATAATTCAGGGATCAAATTGTTAGCATTGTTAGTTTATTCATTGAGAATAATGAAGGGGGAAATAAAAGAGAAAAGGATTCTACATCATTAATACAAAGGGGAAAATTCATTTACTGTTTACACTTGATCATGCATTCTTAAACTACAACATAGACAACATTTGAGCTTGCTTACTAATATAATTCCTAGGAAAATAATTTGATGTCAGTGAAAAGTAGAGAAAAAGACCAAAAAAAAGAAGGAAAAATTGTCCACATATCAATTAATACCAGAACCAAACCTCATAAAAAGATACATGTGGAAGAAATATAAAAAGCAGATTTACGAGAACACGATATCCCAAAAGAGAAATTGATAGGAACAGAATAGTTAACCAAAACTGGGGATGAATTCAATCGTAAGGATGTGTTTGGAAAACCAAAAGAAAGCAAAAGCAAATAAGAGAAAGAATTAGCCACAATGAGGTCATCGAACATACCTGGACTACGCGAGAAATCCCAATGGGAACAACAGAGAAAACATGAAACCCAGAACACACATAAAAAGCCGAAGTTTCTAAACAAGATTTGCCCTTTTCATGGTTGATTTCAGAAAAAAGAAATATGATTGTTTTTAACTCAAATTTGCGTGCGGGATTCTTGACGTAATTTTCGAAGTAGAGTATGGTATTTTGACAGTTGGGCGTAAGACAATGGGACGATGGGCCGGTTTGAATGTTAAGAATGTCACGTAGGACAATAGGATGAGGAAGGGGCCTATACATTTTCAGCGACCTATTCGATGAACTTTTATTCGCGTCTCAACGTACGTTCGTACAACTCTAGCTGCAATATCATAAACGGAAGATTATATCATATTTCTTTGAATTTTATTTAAATTATATTTAGTTTTTTAATTTTAAAAAAATATATAATTTTTTTTGAAATACAAAATTATTATATCCTATAGTCTAATTGTAAATTTTTTAATTAAAATACCATTTATTAAAATTTTTTAATTTTAAAAATATGTATTTAGATTAATAAAAAATATTTTAGTTAAAAATTTTAAAATTAACCTAAAGTATAAAATAAATTTTTATTTTAAAAATGATTATGTGTATTTTAAAAATAAAAAGAAGATTTGTATAATTTCAATAAAATTTAGAGAGAGTCTATATAATATATTCTAAAAGAAAATAATACACCCTTCATTTTATTTTTTAATAACTTAATTACTCTTTTAGCTTTTTTAACTTATTTAAGGAAGTGCTTCAATTTTAAATTTAATTAAACAATGTTGTTATTTTTTCTTATTTGGATTAACATCAACATCAAGTAATATGAGCGAGCTATTTGATAAAAATTAATTTAGATCTCAAGATCAGTTGAAGAAAAAATTTTAAATGTGATATATAAACATAAAAAATCACATTTAAAAAATTGCTCAAGAAAAAAAATGTTTTAACAAATCTAACACCCTCTAGTCATAATTAAAAAAAATAAATTCAGATATTAGAGTAAATCACTAGCAAAAAAAAAAAAAAACTATCACAAACGCAATATTTTGAGGTTTAACAGCAATTTTAAAAAATGTGACAAATCTATTTTTGGCAATCACGATTTTGCCACCATGGTTAAATAAAGGTTTTTTTTTTCAATTGTAAAAAACGAAGTTAAACCAATGTTTGACTGCAATTATTGCAATAGTAATTAAACTATAATTTTTTAAACCGCTGCTAAAGTCATTATTATTATTAATTTTGTTTTTTTAAATCCAGCAGCTTAGCTGCCTTCCTTATAATAGCTTTGTATTATATTCTGAATTACAACCAATGGGTACATACCTACAAGGTTACTAGGCAACCAAAATGACACACCATAATTCAATTACTTTTCACTAGGTACCAAATATCTTGGTGAATACTTGAAATTATCGAGGGATTTCCCCAAAGACAAGCAATGAAAACCAAAATTATAGATGCCATAAACTCTCATTGAACAATCAAATCGTTTTACAATCTTCTCATTTAAACTAAAGCAACTACATACTAATCGGCACAAAAATGACAAAAGCAATGAGGCTATAAAAACTGTTAAGAATGTTCCAAGAGCTTGCCCCCACAATAAAAACCTTCTACACCTGCAATTCATTACATAGATTTAGAAAACAACGATCTACCAAAGACTTATACAGTGGCAGCTGCTCCCTTCTACCTGGGTGCGGCTTGAGTACCTAAATCAAAAGGCCAAGAAGAATATTTTAATGACATAGGAACAACAAACATTCTAACCCGCTCTTGAATCTACGATGCACATTACGCAAGTACAGACGGGTATAAACACAAAGCGGCGCCTGTGTTTTACATCCTAAGATGCACAAAAAATAGAAGGCATAAGCACAAACAAAAACTTGTCTAGGAACATATTATTCGAGTAAATAGGGAAGGGAAGAAAGGGAGAGATTCAAATAAAACAATTCTAGATTCCGTGAATGATTGTTTTATAGCCTAAGTAATAGAATATCATAGAATAGGATATGATTTTTTGAATTTAAAAATAAAAAAGTCAACTAGGGGAATATGAATGTTATTTCTTCCCGGAAATTTCTTTAAGGCATAAATTAGTCATGGTTTAAAAAAATCATTTGTTATTTCTTTTTGTCAAAGTCAAGTTGAATTTCTTTTTTTTTTTTTTCCGTCAATCAAGTATCATATAATTGTTATAGACTGAGGATAATTTATTGACAAAGTGCTCTTTTTTTCCATCTCTTATTGTCCCTCTTATTTTGTTTCCATCAGTCAAGTATCATATAATAATACTGTGAAGTGCTGCAATTTATAAAAGCCACCAAGTAAAAGGAGAAAGAACTATGAACTGTAAGAAGGAATTAAAGACAAAGACTTACATATCTCCACCTTTACAGTAACCTATAATAGTGCACACATAGCAAACTTGAGAAGGAAATAGTAGAATCAATAATCGTGGGATGGACATGAAATTTTACGTTTAAACAAGTAAGAAAGTTACAACGAATATTCAATGAAGATGCATACCAACCATCAAGTCCGACACTAGTTCAGTCTTATTACAGCAAATGAACACAACAAACAACATATTCAAGGTTAGTGTTCTTGAGCAATTCTTTGATACAAAGACTATTACAAGCTTATTAGGGTGAGCTTCAAGCACAAGGCATTCTGCTAATTAACTAAAGGAGATTAAGTGATTACCTTTTCTATCCATGAATAATGGATTTCTTAATTTAGAAATGAGCTCCATCTATGGAGGCAAAAAATGAGACATCAGAAACATAAACTCTATTTCATACATCCAGAAGGGGTTAAAAAGAGAAAAAGAAAAAGCAACGAAAAGAAAAGAAAAATAGCAGTGATACATTGACAAACTCTAATTCATACTCTAAATACATTGATACACTGAAAAACATAAGGCCTTAACAAATCCACGACAACAGTGTAGTATTCAGAAGAATGACTCAACATAGCAAAGAACTCAGATTCCCTAGTTGATTCCTAGTTGATGATGACTCAACATAGCAAAGAAATTAATGTCCCTGGTTGATGAGGAAAAGCATAAACCACATATTATGGAAAAAAGCAATTACCAATTGCTTTGCAGCCTGCAAGGGACTAAACAAACATAGATTAACTTCATTAGTAGTAAAAATAATTAGTGCGTACCCTAACCACCTAGATTGAAGAACTCGTGTCTTAACTTAGACCGGTGCCTTAAATCAAAGATTTAGTGTCCTAGATCAAGCAATAAGTCAGGAAATCAAACACAAAGAATGAAGAGAAAAAGAAAACGATAATTGTTGAGACAAACACTTGCTGGTTTAAGAAGGTAAAACAGAGAAAGAACAGAGGAGAAGTAATGATAAAGAAGGAAGTGCAGAGGTAAATGTTTCTGCTTAACTTTTATTGCTCAATATTTCTTGCATTACACAACTTTATTTACTGGTATAAATAAACTGACTTAGTAACAAACTCTCCGAGAATAAAGGAATAAGCTAATCAGAAAAATAACAAATCAACAATAAATCTTTATTCTTAATATTTTGCTACCTATGATCTACTAGGTTGTTGAGGTTGTTTCCGAGATTTGCTGCACCAGATTTTGGATCAAATATCCAACACTCCTCCTTGATTCAAAATCGCACACTCCAGGTAAGCCTTTAAGGTATGCATGCCTTTGACTAGATAATGCTTTGGTGAAGATGTCTGAAACCTAAACTTCAGTATTGCAGAACTTTAAAATTAATTCTCCTTTTGCAACTAATTCTCGGATGAAGTGAAACTTAAGATCTATAAGCTTTGTTCTCCCATGAAATGTTGGATTTTTTGTCATTGCAATAGTTGATTTGTTATCACAAAACAACTCAGTACCTTCCTCTTGCTTTTGCTGCAAATCACTCAACATCCTTCTGAGCCATACACATTGACATGCTGCTGCAGTGGCTGCTATATACTCTGCTTCTGCTGTTGACAAGGCTGCAATAGCTTGTTTCTTTGACATCCAAGTGATTGCTCCTGTTCCCATACCAAAGACATTTCCTGAAGTACTTTTTCTATCATCTAGTGAGCTTGCCCAATTACTATCACAGAACCCAAACAACCTGAATTTGGTTACACAAGTGTACCAAATTTCATAACTCACTGTTCCTGCAATATATCTCCAAATCCTTTTTGCTGCACCATAATGCTGCATTGAAGGATTACTCATGAATCTTGACACCACTCCAACCAAAAAAGAGATATCTGGTCTTGTGTGAGTTAAATATATTAACCCACTAACTAGACTTTAAAGCAACTTCTGGTTTGCTTTTTCAGCTCCATCTTCTTGCTGCAACTTTTGGTTCTTTATCATTGGAGTAACCTTAATCTTGCAATTTGTCATATTGAATCTTTCCAACAATTCTACTGCATATTTCTTTTGACAGACAAATATTCTAGCTTTATCTTGCACAATTTCTAAGCCCAGAAAATAATAAAGCAGGCCTAAATTTGTCATCTTAAATTTGCTCATCATGCTAACTTTAAATTCTTTTAACAATTTCATATTTGAGCCCATATAGATTATATCATCTACATATAAGCAGACTATAATAAAATCAGTACCTTGCTTCTTGACATACATAGTAGGGTCATTCTCACTTTTAGCAAATCCAGCACGCTGAAAATGTGCATCAATTTTGCTGTACCAGGCTTGTGGTGCTTGCTTTAGTCCATAGAGTGCCTTTTTCAACTTGTAAACTTTCTCCTCACTTCCATGAACCACAAAGCCTTCAGGTTGAGCAACATACACTTTTTCTTCCAGATCTACATTTAGGAATGCAGATTTGACATCAAATTGATACACTTTCCATTTGAGTTGAGCTGCTAGTGCTAGAAGCAATCTAACTGTTTCAAATCGTGCCACTGGTGAGAAAGTCTCTTCAAAATCCACACCTTGCTGTTGAGAATAGCCTTTTGCAAACCAACCGAGCTTTGTGATTTTGAACACTTCCATCTACATGAAGCTTTGTTTTGAAGACCCACTTCAAGCATGACATTCTTTCTTTCTGGTAAATCTGTCAGCTCCCATGTTAAGTTCCTTTCTATTGCTGCAAGCTCTTCCTCCATTGCATTCCTCCATTCATCTTTTTCTGCTGCTTCTCTATAGGTTGTAGGATCTGAAGTTACCATTACAAATTCATCATTTTCATAGATCTCCCTTAATGATATGAATTTTCTTGGTGGTGTCCCCTCTGATGACTCACTTGAGCTACTCTTTAATGATGTAGTTGTTGGGCTACTTTCTGTTGAAGTGAAAGGTATAGGTGTATTAATTGAGGCTGAGTTAGTTTCCTCAATTAATGGCACTCGTAGTTGATCTTTTCTGTTGTCTGTGTTGTTGTCTCTCTAATTCTAGCCTACATCTTCATTGAACACTACATTTCTACTAACAATTATCTTTTCATCAATAGGATCATGCATTTTATATGCCTGAGACTCAGGACAATAGCCAATAAAAATATATTTGCATGACTTCCCATTAAGCTTTTGGTGATTTTGAGAATTCATTAAGACATAAGTAATACAACCAAAAATTCTTAAATGGCTTACAGTGGGTTTCCTCCCTTTCCATACTTCATATGGAGTGTAATCTTATACAGCTTTTGTTGGAGAAAGATTTAGCAAATACACTGCTATTGCTACAGGTTCTGCCCAATATGAATTTAGTACACCTTTTCCTTTCAGCAAACTCCTTGCCATTTCCATCACCGTTCTGTTTTTGCGCTCAACTACGCCATTCTGTTCTGGAGTATATGGTGCTGTTAGCTCATGTTTTATGCCATTTTCTTCAAGAAAGTGATTGAATTCTTTTGAAAGAAATTCACCACCCCTATCTGTACGAAGCACTTTGATGCTTGCTCCACTTTGCTTCTCTACCATAGCTTTGAATTTCCTAAAATTCTCAAATGTGTCTGATTTGGATTTTAGGAAATAAATCCAACTCATCCGGCTGGAATCATCAATAAACAATAGAAAGTAGTAGCTACCACCCAATGATTTTGTACTTATAGGGCCGCAAAGATCATAATGAATAAGCTCAAGACATTCCTTTGCTCTCAATGCTTTTCCAATAGGAAAAGATTTTCTACTCTGCTCACCATAAACACAACTTTCACACAAATCAAGTTTAGAAATTTTTGGTAAGCCATGAACCATACCTTTTCTCTCCAAAAGTTGTAATCCACTGATATTTAAGTGTCCATAACGCAGATGCCAAAGTTTAGACTCATCTTTTTCTCCAGCAATTAGAGCAAAGTTGTTCATAGTAGCAATATCAAAAAGAAACATTCTGTTCTTTGTCATCGGTGTTCTTGCCACTACTTGATTTAATGGTTTGTGTCTAATAACACATACACCATCATCAAATAGAACTAAGTATCCACTTTCCATCATTTGGCCTACACTCAACAAGTTATGAGCCAAGTTAGAAACCAATTGAACATTATCCAAGAGTTTTGTTTTACTTGGAGCAATGTTAATGGCTACTGTCTCAATTCCTTCAATCCTCATCTCTTTATCATATCCTACCTTCACTGACTTCTTGTGAGTCTCATTAAGCTGCGTGAAAATGGCTTTTGTCCCTGTCATATGGTTAGAACAACCGCTGTCCATGAACCAAACATCTCCTTGTGCTTCAGCTGGGTCTACATATGCCATGAACAACTTGTCTTTTGCACTAGTCTCCTCTGCATAGTTGGCCTGTTTGTCTTTGAACCAGCAATTAGCTTTCATGTGCCCAAATTTCTTACAATTATGACATTGTATACTGCTTCTGTTGTTATTTCCAAATCTACCTCTGCCTCTGCCATGACCAAAACCTCTTCCTCTGAATCCACCTCGGCCCCTTCCTCGACCTGAAGCTTTTTCATGCTCTCTTGAACCATCTCCTTTTGCTTGAAATGCCTTTTCTTCATTCTTTTCCTCCTTTTTGTTAATTCTTGCCTCATGTGATTGTAAAGAACCTATCAACTCATCAAATGTATAAGTTGATAGATCCTTAGACTCCTTAATGGCTGCTACAACATGATCAAACTTAGGGGGTAGAGTTCTTAGTACCTGAGTCACCACCATCTTCTTTGTGATCTCCTCTCCAAATTATCTCATTTGATTGACTATTGCTGCTACTTTAGTCATATACTCCTGCATTGATTCTGCATTGTTCATGCGTAGGTTCTGAAACTCACGGTGGAGTGTTTGCAACTTGACTCGTACTGCTATAGATGAGCCATGGAAGGATATGTGCAGAATTGTCCAAGCCTCCTTTGCAGTTGAGGCTGTTGCAATTTTAGAGAAGATTGAATCATCCACTGCTTGTTGGATGAAAAACTATAACAGCCAAGAAAAAGAAAATAGAAAAGAAATGAGGAAAGAAAAGGAAAAGAGAAAGCTGGAAAATTTTTGAAGAGTTGAGAATTTTCTAAGTCTTCTCGCCATAGCGAGAAATGGCCTCGCCATAGCGAGAATGCCCCCTCGCCGTAGCGATTATGCTCCTAGCTATAGCGAGTGCGACATTCTATACAAAAACCAGGGAGTTACTCGCCATAGCGACGCCATAGCGAAGGCAGAGGTCTGGAACAGACGATCTCGCCATAGCGACGCCATAACGAAGGTCTAGAATAGACATGAGCTCGCTATAACGACGCCATAGTGAAGGCAGAGGTCTGGAACAGACACGAGCTCGCCGTAGCGAGGGTAATGACTCGCTATAGCGAGAGCGGTCCAGAAAAGCGAGAAAAAGAGAGTTTGACTTTTTAAAAGCTTCCAAATCTCTTCTTTCTTCTTCTAACCGACTCAAGCTCATCTTAGGAGAGAGAAAAGGACGGAGGAGAGAGAGAGGAGCTAAAGAGAAGAAGAAAGGACAAGAAAGGTAAGGATTCTCATGGCTTCCTCTTAGTATATTGCCCTTCTCCCCTTTCCCCCTCTTTCCTACGGTTTAGATAGCAAAAAAATGGTTAGGTCTTGAGGTTGGTTCAGAAGAGAGAGAGTGGGAAATCACTCTTGAGAGAGGTTAGAAGTACATAATCTTCTCTTTCTTGCTTTCCTCCTTTCTTAAGAGCTTAAGAGTTGAGAAAAGAGAGAGGATAGCTAATGGGCTCTAGTGAGAGGAAGAAACCTAGGTTGAGAAGCTCAGTAGAGCTTATTAGAAGAGATCTCTAGCTTGAGAATCAAGTATTAAGGTATTAATTCCATGCTTTTGTGTGGTTAGGCTCAAGAGAAGCTCTCCCATCTAGAAGTGGTAGTGAAATCCACAAGGGAGGAGTCAAGTGAAAGAGGAAGTAGTGAATAGCTAACAAGGTAGTTCTCTCCACTTTCTCTCATGCATAATTGTGTGTTTACATTGTCTTGCTTGTGTGTATGAATGATATAAGCTATGAGAAGTGTGTTAGCATGATGAAATGTTATGAATTAAAATGATGATTTATGTGATTTGTTTTGGTTTGCTTGAGGAAATGGAAAAGCCAATAACCCTATAGCCAAGGTGAGGATGAGCCAAACTCTTAAGTTGGTTGAGACAAGAGTAAAAGGTCTCCCAAAAGTGAAGTTGACTCCCAAAGAGTAAGGGTTGAGTCTAAGGACCTCTAAAGAATGGGTAAGGCAAATCCAAAAGCCACAAGGGAGTGGGTGAGGCTAATCCAAGTACTTAGTAAGCTCCTAAATGTTATGTGTGGCCTACTCACATGTTGAGAATGTTTTCCTTATGCATGGCCAATTCATATATTTTAAATATTTTCATCATGGTTTTATATGCTAACATGCCATACATGCATAATGAGACTTGTTGCATGCGATATATGTATGATTGAATGAGAGTTGAACTACCGAGATTCTCCGAATCTCACCCTCCCTCTCCACCATCCAACCATGCCAGGTGGACCAAGTGAGGTTAGAGATGGGAACCACCACCAAGCATGAAGCTAGGGATAGAAATGAAGAAGAGTGTAAAGGTTTCTTGCGAGTACATTGTAAATGAGACATGAGATGTAAGTAATGTATATGATGTAGCATTTATTAATGTTGTAAGATAATGTATGTAAGATGATGTATATATGAGAATGCAACTCATTTTGAGTGAGAAAGTAAGTCATGAATGATGAATGTATGAGAATGAAATCTATGATGAATGAGAAAGTAAGTTTGAATAAGAAATGCTCAAAGTAGCATAGGCTATATGGGTGCATAAGTGGGCATGGGGTAGTGAGTTTCTCTAATCTAAGTTACTAGACACTTGAGCCATGATTGATGGCCTTTAGAGATGCTTTCTCATGTGCTCAAAGAGTCATAGAAGTAGAAGAACTAAGATTGGACCCTATGAACCCCACTTTTGGCCAAGAAAGGGCCTTTTTGCACATGATGTCATAGATTAGCCATATGACCTCTTCTTGTTATGATATTTGACATGTAACTAGATTATGTTTAGAGCTTTCTGGGAAGCTAGAGTTCATGTCATTTAGAGGTCTATAACATTTTCTATGATTTTTCAAAGTTGACATCAGAAATTCAGAATTTGGAAATCACTGTTCATTTGGTCAGTTTGAGAAGCGTGTCATTCGAGGGGCAAACGTAGTCCAATGGCTACGAAATTTTATACACAGAAACTAGATGGTCACAGTGACTTGTAGGAACTAGAAGTACCTCATTTAGAGGTCTAGAGAGGAAGTTATACAATTTCGAAGTTCCTGCCCAGAATTAGACACCCAACCAGACCCGAAGTACTGTTTCATCGGTTTCCGAGAAATTGGCTTGGTGAACTGATCTAGAGATATTTTTTTCCTTTAGCTAACATCCACATATTTCCATAGAGATATAGTTTATGAGCATTGGATTTTTGTGGAATTAGTTAGACATTTTCAAAGTCCATATTAGTAAACTGTGACAGTAAAGAAGCCCCCTCTGACCAGTGAACGATTTCAATGTCAAACGCAGAGTATGTGAGATATTGAGACTTCTAAGTATTTTTACCATGAAGTAGACGTCTCAAGATTTCTAGAATGACCCAGATCATGTAGATACGATTTTTCTGCAATTAGTTATGGATTTTCAAACTTAGCCCAGAAATGAAGCAAAATCTGCCAAGAACGAAAATGCATGTCTCCAATCCCTTTTTGCTTTCCATGAGTTCAAAGCATATAGTTGGGATTGAAATAAGTCTCAATAGTGTAATTGAGCATGAGGAAGCATAGAGAGAGCTCAACCGGTCCATGTTACTTCTAAGTGGATCTCTACCCATACAATATGCCTTAGAGAAAGAGTACCAAGGTTGAGAAATCATCTCCCTTGTAAGCTTAGCAAGTGTATACGAGTATGTGGGCATAATGGGTATGAGTTAGAGGTTAAGGTGTTACATTTGGTGGTATCAGAGCAGTAAGGTTCAGGCTTTCATGGTAAGTTATAGTATGAGAGCTAAAGTTCCAGGCTTTCATTATGAGATGTAGCATGAGAGCAGTAAGGTTCAGGCTTTCATTGTGGATTGTAGCATATGTTGAGAGTTTCCAAGATGTTTATGAGCTTGCTATGGATGATTGAGTGTATGAAAGTGGCATGTGTCCCTTTTATGTATGCTAAGCCATGTTATATGTTTCAGAAAGATGGTAGACACGCGTCAAGGCAGAGGCAGAGGTAGAGGTAAAGGAAGACATAGGCTTTCCAGAGCGGCTCAGGCAGATGAGGCCGGGCCTAGCGATCCAATAGTTGGAGCCTTACAGAGTATAGTGGCTCGCTTGGATTAGCAGCAAACTGTTATCATGCAGCTACAAGAACGGTTTGCTGAGAGAGATAGCCAAGGTCCTACACCTCCCCCTCCTCAGCCAGCTCCACACTCAGATCGTCCTGAGCATTCAGGGGCAACTCCTACATATGCACAACCACACATGCAGGCTGTAGCCCCAGTTCCACCAGCTCAGATGCCTCCTGCTGAGCAGCAAACCTCGATCAGTAAAGTGATCACCCAGTTCAGAAAGTTCGGGCCTCCCACCTTTGATGGTGAGATGAGTGCAGATAGAGCCGAGGCCTGGATTATAGAGTTAGAGCAGATTTTCGAGGTTATGGAGTGTACATCTGAGCAGAGAGCCAAGATGGCTGCATTTCAGTTAAGAAAAGAAGCAATATATTGGTGGAAGGGCACTGAGCCGATACTGAGAGCGAGGAATACCCCGATCACGTGGGAAGCATTCCTCGAGGCATTCCACAAGAAGTATTTCCCCGACTCCATCAGAGATGAGAAGGAGTTAGAGTTTATTCTGTTGAGACAGACACCGGGGATGTCCGTGGACCAATATGTAGCAAAGTTCATCGAGCTCTCTAGATACTCCTCATACTTACAGAGACATGATGATGAGAAATGGAGGGCAGATAGGCTAGAGAAGGGTTTGCTCCCTGAGATCAGAGACAGGGTAGTGCCCTAGAGAATCAGGCACTTTCATACCCTGGTAGAAGTATGCAGAGTAACAGAAACGAATCTCAGGATGATGCAACCTACCTCCAGCGCTAGACCATTTCTTCCCCTCCCTGAGCCCAAGAGATCTAGAGATGGTTTCCAGCCGGCAGTGACAAGCCGTAGAGGTGGAAAGAGTCAGTGGAACCAAAGGGGAAAGAAAAAAAAACTCAGTCTTGTAGAGGCAGCGCTCCACCCCTCATATGTCCCCAGTGTGGCAGGAATCACGGTACCAGACCGTGTTATGCGGGGCAGAACGTATGTTATAGATGTGACAGGCCGGGGCATATAGCCAGAGACTGTATCCAAGCTCCCCCACAGGCCCCTCTACCGATCACACAGCAGAGAGAGATGGCTCCACCTCCTAGACCACAGACCCAGGATAGAGTCTTCGCCCTATCACAGCAAGAGCCTAGCCAATCCCCGAGTCTGATTCAAGGTACTATTAAGATAAATAATTTTTCAGTAACTGCCTTATTTGATTCGGGCGCTAGCCACTCTTTCATATCATATGACTGTGTTAAGAGGTCGGGTCTGAGTATGCATACATTGCCATATGAGTTGCATGTATCTACCCCCACTGGAAACCGAGCCATTACCTCCCATGCTTGCTTGAATTGTGTGATCCAGTTTAATCATTGCCTGACCACTCTTGATTTGATATGCATGCCCCTCATTGACATCGATGTAATAATAGGCATGAACTGGATGTCTGTAAATAACGCCACACTAGATTGCAGCCACGGGTATATTACTTTGCCTGAGTGTGGGACTGTGCCTAGTACTAGGGCTGAGTTGTCTGTCATGACCATTTCCCAAGCTAAGAGATCTCTAGGGCATGGTTGTCAGGGGTATATGGTTTTCTTTTCAGTACAGGCTGAGGTAGAAGAGGGTATACATGAGATCCCCGTAGTGAGGGAATTTCCAGAAGTATTCCCCAAAGAGATGAGTGGACTGCCCCCAGAGAGAGAGGTCGAGTTTCCTATAGACATCGCACCTGGGGCAGGTCCAGTGTCTAAGGCCCCGTATATAATGGCCCCCACTGAGCTAGCAGAGCTTAAGAAACAGATAGAAGAACTCTTAGAAAAGGGTTTTATCAGACCTAGTGTCTCACCATGGGGAGCCCCAGTTCTATTTGTAAAGAAGAAGGATGGGAGCCTTAGGTTATGTATAGACTACAGGGAACTCAATAAGATTACCATTAAGAATAAGTACCCTCTCCCTCGCATAGATGACCTCCTAGATCAGTTAGCAGGAGCGTCAGTGTTCTCTAAGATAGACCTCAGGTCGGGATATCACCAGCTCAGAGTAAAGGCGAATGATATTCCCAAGACAGCTTTTAGAACCAGATATGGGCATTATGAATTCCTAGTTATGCCCTTCGGGTTAACGAATGCACCTGCAGTTTTTATGGATTACATGAACAGAGTCTTCAGGCCATATTTAGACAGGTTTGTAGTAGTCTTCATAGATGACATCCTCATCTACTCGAAAAGTGGAGAGGAACATGAGCAGCATTTGAGATTAGTCTTGGAGACCTTAAGAGAAAGACAGTTATATGCTAAACTTAGTAAATGCGATTTCTGGCTCACAGAGGTTCAGTTTCTGGGTCATGTGATCTCCTAGGCAGGGGTCGTAGTAGATCCCCATAAGGTAGAGGCAGTATTACAGTGGGAGAGACCTAGAACAGTGACAGAGATCAGGAGCTTTCTAGGTTTAGCAGGGTATTACAGGAGGTTCATTCAAGGCTTTTCTCAAATAGCAATGCCATTGACCCGGCTTACTAGAAAGAGCGTGTTGTTTGTGTGGAATGAGAAATGTGAGAGTAGTTTTCAAGAGTTGAAGCACAAGTTGACCACGGCACCAGTTTTAGTACTCCCCGACCCTAGAGAAATGTTTGTAGTATACAGTGATGCCTCTAAGAAAGGGTTAGGATGCGTGCTTATGCAGAAAGGCCGAGTGGTAGCTTACGCTTCCAGACAGTTAAAACCTCATGAGGAAAACTACCCCACACACGACTTAGAGTTAGCCGCAGTGGTATTTGCTCTTAAGATATGGAGACACTACTTATATGGGGCAGCAATAGAAGTGTATAGCGACCACAAGAGTCTTAAGTACCTCTTTGAGCAGAAAGAATTGAATATGAGGCAAAGAAGATGGTTAGAATTTCTGAAAGATTATGAGTTTGCATTGAAATACCATCCAGGTAAGGCTAATGTGGTAGCTAATGCCCTAAGTAGAAAATCCATACACGTGGCCTGTATGATGATCCGAGAGCAGGAATTGATTGAGAGATTCCGAGACATGAGTCTCTCCTGCAGGGTGTGTTCGGGAAAGTTATTAATGAGCGAAACCCGAATAGAAAGTGACCTGAGAGATCAGATAAGAAAAGCTCAGCAGTTAGATGACCATGTAAAGAAAATTAGAACCCAGATGACCCAAGGAAATGTCCAGGAGTTCAATCTGTCTGAGGATGACATAGTGAGGTACAGGGATAGGCTGTATGTGCCTAGGAACACTGAGATCAAGGAGAAAATTCTAGATGAAGCACATAAGAGTAAGTACACTATTCATTCGGGTAGCAATAAGATGTACCAGGATTTGAAAAGAGTGTTTTGGTGGCCCGGGATGAAAGCAGACATAGCAGACTATGTCTCCTGATGTTTGATATGCCAGAGAGTGAAAATAGAGCATCAGAAACCAACAGGGTTACTTCAGCCTCTAGATATCCCGGAGTGGAAATGGGATAGCATAGCTATGGATTTTGTCATGGGATTGCCCAGGACATTATCAAGCTATGATGCAATATGGGTAATAGTGGATAGGTTAACAAAGTCAGCACACTTTTTACCTATGAAAGCCACTTAGACCCTAAATAAGTTAGCCCAGCTGTACATCAGGGAGATAGTTAGACTGCATGGTGTGCCTAAGAGCATAGTTTCAGATAGAGATCCCAGATTCACATCGAATTTCTGGAGATCATTACAAGATGCTCTAGGTACCAGACTTAGATTTAGCACAACCTACCACCCTCAGACGGATGGACAGACAGAGAGAACCATCCAAACCCTAGAAGACATGTTGAGGGCATGTGTGCTAGAAATGAAAGGGAACTGGGATACATACTTACCTCTAGCAGAGTTTGTCTACAATAATAGTTATCATGCTAGTATACAGATGGCACCGTATGAGGCATTGTATGGGAGGAAGTGTAGGTCCCCAATGTGTTGGGTTGAGCTAGGAGAGCGGAGCCTTATAGGCCCAGAATTGGTGGATCAGACCTCTAGGCAGATAGAAACCATCAGAAGGAAACTTTTGACGGCCTAGAGTAGACAGAAAAGCTATGCAGACAAGCGTAGGCGGCCGTTAGAGTTTGAGGTTGGAGACCATGTTTTCATTAAGATATCTCCATCCACAGGAATAGGTCGATCCATTAAAAGTAAGAAGCTTAGTCCCAAGTACATAGGTCCTTTCCAGATTCTAGATAAAGTAGGACCTGTGGCATACAGACTAGCTCTTCCTCCAAATATAAGCCAAGTTCATAATATTTTCCATGTTTCCCAATTGAAAAAGTACCAGCCCGACCCCTCACATGTCATAGAATATAAGAATGTGCAGTTACAGGAGAATCTATCTTATATAGTATCGCCAGAACGGATCGTAGATGCTAGACTCAAGCAGTTACGGCATAAGACGATACCGTAGGTGAAAGTGGTTTGGAAGGGTTTGTCACCCGAAGAAGCCACATGGGAATTGGAGGAGGATATGAGGAAGAAGCATCCAGAACTCTTCTCATGAGGTATGTTATTTAAATTTCGGGGGCGAAATTTTTATAAGGAGGGTAGAATGTAACAGCCAAGAAAAAGAAAAGAAAAAGAAAATAGAAAAGAAATGAGGAAAGAAAAAGAAAAGAGAAAGCTGAAAAATTTTCAAAGAGCTGAGAATTTTCTAAGCCTTCTCGCCATAGCGAGAAATGGCCTCGCCATAGCGAGAATGCCCCCTCGCCGTAGCGATTATGCTCCTAGCTATAACGAGTGCGGCATTCCATACAAAAACCAGGGAGTTGCTCACCATAGCGACGCCATAGCGAAGGCAGAGGTTTGGAACAGACACGAGCTCGCCGTAGCGAGGGTAATGACTCGCTATAGCGAGAGCGGTTCAGAAAAGCGAGAAAAAGAGAGTTTGGCTTTCAAATCTCTCCTTTTATTTTCTCTCAGTTTGGCTTCCTCATCGTGCTCTTTGTAGCCACTCTCCACCAAGTCCCATAGCTCTTGAGACTTTAATAGAGTTTTCATCTTTATACTCCAGAACTCATAATTTTCGCCCTTGAAGATAGGTATGGAAGGCTGAGAGATATTTACTGTGGCACTGTTGTTGATTGCCATGATGATTACACCTAAGTCTGACCGTCATCGCTCTAATACCAATCTGCTGGTTTAAGAGGGTAAAACAAAGAAAGAACAGAGGAGAAGTAACGATAAAGAAGGAAGTGCAGAGGTAAATGTTTCTGCTTAATTTTTATTGCTTAATATTTCTTGCATTACACAACTTTATTTACTGGTATAAATAAATTGACTTAGTAACAGACTCTCCGAGAATAAAGGAATAAGCAAATCAGAAAAATAACAAATTAACAATAAATCTTTATTCCTAATATTTTACTACCCATGATCTACTAGGTTGTTGAGGTTGTTTCTGAGATTTGCTGCACCAGATTTTGGATCAAATATCCAACAACACTACCTCTTCGACTTTGGAGAGATTGAGTAATGAGTAGGAGTGTGGAGTTGATCTAAGCCAGAATCTTAGATCTACCTCCATAGCATTCTCCTCATTCTTGATCATTGTCCTTCTCCTCGTGCTTGTTGTTCTCGATCGTCGATCTCGTTCCTGTCGTTCTCGCAGGTAGTTGGCTTTTGTCATTAGGGGAAGTTGCAGATTTGGGGTGGTTGGCTTCGTGAGTGTTGGGATCGGGGTTGGGTTCGTGACTAGTGGTTTGCAAAGAAGGGTTTTGAATTAGGTCTTAAAAAATTTGTAATTAGGATCGGTTTTAACTATGGTTTTAACAACTGTTGTTAAAATATTGCAACTAATTTATCATTTTTTTAAGTAGTGGATGTAGAACTAGTTGCACTATCAATAATTAATATACTCTTTTTCAACTAAAAAAAAAAAATTAAGATGATATCCCGATCTTTGTTAGATTATATCAAATAATTACAATGATGAAGTTGAGAAGTTCACTTTTTTCAAAAAGGAAGAACTAAGGCGTAGTTATGAAATTGTAATTATTTAAAGGCTAGAAACCATTAAATTATGTTCTTCCATGACTAGGCAATAGAGAAAACCAATAAATTCGCTACAAGGGAAAAAACTATTGTCACATTGGCAGAAAATGTTTAAAAGTAGTCACTGTAAAGTCATAAAATCATTGGTACAAAATATTTTATCCTAAAAAATATATGTATTGCTAAGCTTAACATATTTGAAAAATAAAGCAATATATATAGATCATTAACAACTAGCAAAAAATAAAATTACATTTATAAATAAAAAAAGAAAAAATTTCAATGTGAATGATTCCAATAAGTAATGATAGTTATAGAATGAATCTGAATTGACTTTGACAAGTGAAGAGGGCTTAGGAATGAGAAAGAGAAAAGACAAATGTAAGAAGGGAAATGATTTAGAATTAATTTAAATATCAAAATAGAAGGTTAGTAATATTTGTGTGTTTGTGAAGGTAAGTAAAAATTAGGGGAAAAAAAGAATTTAAATTTGTCAAAATGGATTGCCACACAATGCATGCACTATAAACAGTCTAAACATGCAAAAAGGAAAAATTTTGCAAAGTTTATTCTTTAAAAAAATTAGCAAGTACAAATTATTGATGAAGAACTATAAGAGAAGAAGACTTTATTTACTGTTACTTGTTATGCAACAAGTCATGTAATCCAAAAACTTGGCTCATAGACTGTATTTGAAGTCATCACTTAACCTTAGAACTCAACATGTTCACAGATCTTGACAAAGAAAATGAATATCTATAGCGAGCTCATTAAAGAGGAGTGCTGAAGATTGATTCACTTGCTACATTAATTCATGCAATGATGGGATTTTCATGCATTTACTGTTAGGATTTTACCTAAAAGTCAAGTTTTCAGTAATAGAAAAATCCTATCTATCTCTAGGAAATTATTGTAGTATGACTTTGTGTTGCTTTCTATTTCCTTATATATGTGTTTTGTCTACATGAAAATTTATGCAAGCCTTCATCCATACCTTCTTGTAAGTTAGCTTTCTAGCTAAGTTAAAATGCTTGAGAACCCATTGCCATAATATGAAAGAAAGAAAAAGATTATCACCAAATATGATAGTAAAAAAATATATTTACAAGCCTAGGAAGTTGGCTTAGCTGATAAAAAAATAACAATATTTTTTCCTTAATCTACCATGTTGCATTTTAGTCAATCATCAAAATTAATGTATTGATAAATTAATGTATTTAATTAAAAAATTGATGTATTTAAAAAATAATGTATTA
The DNA here is from genome assembly GCA_026724425.1 of Erythrophleum ivorense. Taxonomy (NCBI): domain Eukaryota; kingdom Viridiplantae; phylum Streptophyta; class Magnoliopsida; order Fabales; family Fabaceae; genus Erythrophleum; species Erythrophleum ivorense. Next base: position 15,017 of record JAIUCV010000822.1, on the reverse strand, counting down.
AAAAATGTATTTAAAAATAATATATTCAATTAATAAAATTAAGAGAAGAATGGAATTGGATGGTGAAAAGAAGAATGTTGAATACAAAAAATAAGGAGAACAAAAGATTTCAAATTTTATTAATTAATTTAAAATAAATAAAAAGAGAAATGAAATTAGAAAATGACTGAGCATTAAAAAAGTTAGTCATTCTTAAAAAAAAAAAAGCTGTCACATTGCCTAGAGCATTGTTCAAACATTATTTTTCTATTGATTTTCAATTGGTAACTACTTACCAACTAACAAAAAATTGATAGATGAAGCTATTGATTTTTTGGATCAAAATACATTTTTTTAACTGAATTTTCATTTTTACTAACTGATACTTCAATTGATAATTACTATTTTTGTTGTAGTGACAATGAGATGATTAATTATGACCAAAGTTAATGATAGTTTCTCCATATTAGTCCAAATAGAAGTGGAAATTAAATTCCTTCTTGAAGGGGGTACTTGAACTGTTATTTTGTTCCCTAACTTGTCTAGAAGACAAATACTAACATGAACAATACCATAAATTCAAGCATAAAAAATAAGACAAATCTTAATAGCATTCAATTCAAACAAGTTAGAGCTAGAATGACAAACGCAGAAGTCCGCCATTTAAAAATCTAGTTAATTACAAAATTATACTTGACCTTAAAAGATCCTATATGGCTAGACACAATTGTCACACAACTTATTGAAGATTTTCCCATCACAAACTAAGACTTAAGATTTTAACCTTTTAGTTAAACTCATATGAGACTTATTGCTAGACTTAAGAGTCAAATACTTCACAGTAGAAGCTATAGTCTTACTCTCTTCCTTGATTTCATCCTATTGAAGAACAATCTCAATCTTTGAATCATAGTCCATTCAATTTGCTCGGTGACATGAGGAGCCTTTAGTACTTAAAAAATAACAAGAGGTATACTAAAATGCCAAACATGATAACTACCTCCTAAAACAACACCAAAAAACTTAAGCTCATTACAATAAAGCACAAGCTTCAAGATGTGTTCCTTGGACCCTAGACACTCCAACATAATAAATGTTTTCTATAATAAGGAAAAGTGATGACCCTTTTAAGCATTGTCAAGCTAACTAAACCTTCTTTCTAATAGTTCTAGAAAATTCCATTGTGATTTCCTTTTCAAAAATCCATTGTCTCAGCACACTCAAGATGTGCCATTATTTATGAAAGGCCTTATCAATAGTAGTGGAATTGCTATTGTGCATTCACCTTTAGGATTAAGGCCAACAATGCAACTGCTAAAGTACAAATATGAAGGCTTTTTCTTATTGTCTTAATTAGCCTCATATAGAGTTTTCACATACAGCAATTGCATAAACATAAAAATTAGAATAGAAACAACATATATGTAAAAAACAATGTTTCCTATAAGATATAGATAATGCAATTACACATACAATTTTTTTTTATCACAATCAACACTTAAGGGTCCCAGATCAGGCACAATAAAGTCAAGAAAACCTAATTGCACATTGAAAGGCCTACAAAATGAATGTCTTTAACATCTTCATACTTATATGGTACAAGAAGCATTAGGATAGAAATTCAACTGTTGCTCAATAACAACATATCGCATTGATAATGTTATACTGATAAGACATATTCATTGCCAATATATACATGTGTACACATTGATGAAAATAAATGTCTTGATCAAATTAACCAAAGCACTTTTGTGATTGGTTCCACAATGGGTGAGTATACAATTATAAGATGCCAATAATTAAAGTAATCTTTATGCCAAGCCCCAAAAAAAAATCATGCTTAAAAATAATTAACACTGGCAATTATTCATGACAATGGTATGCTAAGAATGAGAGCATGTAAAAACAGATGACATGATATTTAGATATGCATAATTAATGATTGATCTTGAATAATAAACTATGCATAGCCATAAATCATATCAAACAAATGGTTACTTTCAATTAAGTTCACTACAATACCTTTATGAGTGGATGCACAATAAGTAGGCTTATTATCACAAAGTGTCAAATTTTCGTTATCATAATTACCATAAACATATCTTCAAAATCCACATAATAATTAGACTTAAAATTTAATTTCAACATAATAAGAAATATAACAGTGCATAAATAATTAAGAAATTATTTGATATAACAAAATGTATCATCATTGAGAGTATGAAAAATATATTGTATAAATATGTACGTAGATTATATAAAAAATGTTTAGCCCAAAGAATGAAGAGTACATAGTCCAAACACAATGTGAAGTATTATGAAGATTAAAAAACTCATATTTTGGGCATTCGAAAAATTTGGAAAAAAATCATCATTTAATAGAGGATAAAAAATGGAGGCTAGAGAAAGCTAAAAGGCCCTAGAGGTGACCCACACACACCCCTATATGCTAAAAGGTGCAAGTGGGCCTTGTCCTACAATGACAATAGCCACCTTGAAGCTTAAGCTCTCAACAATGATGGATTTTTACCATTGCCATGCGAGGGAAGCATCATAGACCCATAAATCAACACGTTTTAACATCACTAAAACACATGAGAAGCATCCTTAATTGAAAATCAAGCATTCAAAATTGAAAAAAAATGCAATATGGTGAAGAAAAACATAAACCACAAAATTATGCTAAAGCAAACTTCCATTCTTTGATTTGTAGCAAATCAACCATGATCTTGCAATTAAAAGTGTTTAATGGCATTATAGGCTCAAGAATGAGATTTTCCATACAAAAGAAAAACACCCAGAAATTCCACGCAAATTCAAGGTTTTCTAGTTCATTGTTTGAAAATTAATCTATAATTTTCCTTAATGTATAGTCGTAGCAAGAAGCAAGGAAACACATAGATTATAGTTTGTAACAAAGAGAACCAAATCCCAGATCAATTACATAGATACACTGGACTAATTTGAAGCAAAATTTTGCATAACAAAATCACATTGAATAGTACCATATAATATGTTTTGATACCAATTGCTAAAAATTTATTTAAGAGATAAGTTTAAATCATACCAAATATGATGCCATAATCTATAATCATACCAAAGATTGAAGAAAAAGATTGTTATAGCCAGAAAGGATGAGAACAAGGTTATTTTACAACTTATAATATCCTGAGGAAGCAAAAAAGTTTGTCAATATTCCTCTAAGGTGAAAAAATAAATTTTTAACTAATATAAATAGAATAACTAGCACTAAATAAGTTATAAATTGAGATTTGTTTTTTAAATAGACTAATAGATAACCTAGCTTATTATAGTTTATGTATAACACATAAATTAAATCCATTTATATAGTGCTAAATATAAAATTAATTATTTAATATTATTAAAAATTAAATACATTAATTTTTTAATAAGTAATTAATACTAATTCATAATTAATTAATTTATTAATATTCCAACACAACTTTTTTTCCCAAATATTGCTTTTTGGATAACTTGGGGTACACTTTTTAACTTGAGCTAATAGATTTATTTATTTATAACAAATAAGCCATGTCAACAAAATGAACATACATACATACATACACACACACACACACACACACACACACACACACACACATATATATATATAGAACATTAATCCTTTTGAATCCTTTAGCTAACAAAGTTCCATTGCAACAGAGCTAGGTCTACATACAAGCTCATCTCCCACACCAATAATTTGTCAGGTATATATGCAAAAAGTTTCTTCCAAAATTTGGATACTTTTAAGGTTCTAGTTCTCATAAACTCAACTGACATAAAGTTATATGAGTTAAAAAATTATATAGGAATAAAGGAAATACATGAGCTGAAGTTGCAACATACACAAGTAGATAAAATTCTAAGCCTAGTTTGTAAGAATTTAATATTTCGGCATAAAGTATAAGAAAAGGATATGATGGTAGAAGTGTAACAACTAACAAAAAAAAAAAAAAGCTGAAAAATTTTTGAAATCTTGAAATTTTCTAAGTTTGTTAACTATAGCGAGAAATTATCTAACTATAGCGAATGTGCCTATTAGCTATAGCGAAAATGTTTCTAGTTATAGCAAGTGTGGGCATCCCATACAAAAATAAGGGAATTCCTCGCAATAGCGATCGTCATAGCGAAAATAGGGGTCTGAGACTAATATGTGCTCGCTGTAACGAGGGTTATTCTTTACTATAGTGAGGGTTAGTCCAAAAATGCATGAAGAACGAAAATTTGATTTCTTAAAGCATCTAGATCCCTTCTTTTTCTTTTAACCGACTTAGGCTTTGATCAAAACAGAGAAAAGAGCTATGAAGAGAGAGAGAGAGAGAGAGAGAGAAACCTAGAGAAGGAAGGAAGAACAAGAAAAAGATAAGCATAGCTTAAAATTTTCATAACTTTTCTTTTTAGCATATTGTTCTTTTCTCTTTACCCTCTCTTTCTATGATTTTGGTTATTGAGTTAGCTTTGTTTTAAGCCTAAGTTAGAGGGGAAAGTGTAAGGATTGAAGAGAAGATTTATGCAAAGGAAGAGCCTCTTGGAAATAGCTTTATTTAAGATAATTCCTTTCCATTTTATTGTATCTTCTCCCCTTGCTTTCCTTGAGTATGTTGGTTCTACCAACTTGAGAGTTTGAGAGAGGAAGGAAGTTTGACCTAGAGCAAGCAAGAGATCCTTGAATTAGAGTGTGGGAAGTTGAGAAAATACAAAAGAACTAGGAGAAGGGCTAGTAAAAATTTAAGAAGGGAACAACTAGGGCTTTAATCTCCTAGCCTTTGTGAGTAATTGTTTGACTTCCAAGAAAGTAATTCCATGCTCTTTGTTGTGTTTAGGCTCAAAGGAAGCAGCTTCATCTAGTTGTGATTGTGAGACCAAGAAGGGAGAAGAGAAATTGAAAGGGAAGGTTTGTGTTGGCTTAGAAGGTAGCTCTCCATTTTTTCTTGTTACATTCTTGGATGTATATAGTCATTGTATGCTTGTGTATATACTTGTATTGTGAGACATGCTAATTGATATTGTTTTGATGCATTAGTACTAAAATGTTTATGTTTTGGGTTGTGTGAATTGCTCGGGTGAGGTAGTGCTAAAAGTCCCTTAAGATGGGTGAGGTGGAGCCAAAAGTCCTTAAATCAATAGTGAGGCTAATCCAAAAGTCTCAAAAATGAGGTGAGGTTAGATCAAAAGTTTCTAGAACTTATTCTTAGCATTAATATGATATTCATGGCATAAAAATCATATGTGGTGTAATTATGAATGGTTTGCATGCTTTGTGTAACGCCTGGTACATTGTACAATCACTGGAACGGGCCGGTTTGAAAAGCAAGTCCCCTAAGATGAGTGATTCAAGGCCAAATAAAATTTGAATAAAATTTTGAATAATAGAAAATAAGGATTTGAGCCTTGAGTTGCCCAAAAATTGGGGTCGAAGCGATTTAAAAAAAATTGCCAAAAGGCTAGTGGCATTTTCGTAAATAAGTGTAATTTTGGAAAAACACCTAGGAAGGCTTTTTAAATAGAAATTTTGAGTTGCCCAAGGTTCTCAGAGGCCCCAAAAACTATGGGAAGCCCCGGGACTGGTAAAGCCCCTTCAGTGTACTCTTTCTAACGTCGGTTGACTCAAACTTTGACCAATTCGTTCGGGAAGGTTTTAGCTCTGATTTGAGTGATTCTAAAGGTATTTTATTAAATTAGGAATCTAAATTTTATGATGAAAAAGATGGTTCTCAAAAAGGAGCTAAAACGAAGCCGAAACAAAATTACCATTACAGAAGGGCAAAATTGAAATTTATGATTTCTTGAATGTTTTAAAGAATTCCACACTTTTCTACCTTCTTATCCTCTTTAATGAGCATGACCCATTCTGCCCAAAATACAGAAAATCCTCAGCTCTCTTAGGCACACCAAAGGGAGGAGAAAAAGAGGAAGAAAGCTAAGGAGAAACTAGGTAATTTTATGAAATTTCTTGCTCCATCTTCCTCCAATCTTATTCTCCTCTCTTCCTCTTTTCTTTCCATGGATTTTTTGAATAATTTGGTTCTGTTTTTGACCCAAACCTAAGGGGAGAATTTTGAATTTGCTAAGAAGAAGAGAATGAAGGAGAAAGACACTTGAAAGCTCACTTGAACCCTAGGTAATCTTTGCTTTTTGTTGCATCTTCTCTTCCCCCTCCCTTTGTGTGTATTTCAGCCAAGAACAGAACCAAAGGAGGGGAGGCTGTTCTGTCCAAATATAAGGAAGGAACAAGGGTTTTAGGCCATGGGGAGATGAAATATGGCAAGAAATTCTAAAAAAAACTAATAGAAAACAAGTTAGAAAAGTGTAGTGTTTTTTAGGGTTTTGTAAAATCTGATTTTGTGTGAATGTTTCCTTGGCTATTTGAATGTTTCCTTGAGCTCCTAAGACCTTTAGAAAGCCTCCCAAGTGGCTCTCCCATCAAGGAAAAATCACAAAGTTTATGAACCTCCATTATGGTGCATATTTCAGCCAAGCTAGGTTCATTAGGCTAGGGGATGTTTTAATTTGTTTTAGCCTTGTTTTGGGACTTTATATGATGTTAGAAGATGGGAGAAACCATTGGAAAAAATTTAGGAGCCATAGATTGGGAGATGGCCTAATGGTGTCCATAATGGTGCTTTGTGAAGCAACTTAGTTTTCCAATTGTGCAATTGAATGTGTGATGGCTCCAAGGACCTTAAATGAGTCTAAGAAGTCTAGAAAAAACAAGAGAATGAAGCCTAGCACTTGAATAATATGAGTTGCTTTAATAGGCCATTTATGGAACCAATATGTCTATTTTGGAACCAAGTGTGTAATAAGCTTTAGTTTAATGTCTTGACTTGCTTGAAATGTGTAATTGTGTGATGTTTGTAATGTCTAGGCCAAGAGAACCCTACTCCATCTAAATGCTCTTGTGAAACCAAAGAGGGGAAGGAAATTGCAAAGTGAGCTTGCATACATAAAAAGGTAGCTTTCCACCTCATTCTCTTTGCATTCTTGTGTGCATATGTATGTCTTAGTGTACTTGCATACATTCTTGATGCTTGATAATATGCCACTTGATCCTTGTTGTGCATTGGTACTAATGTGTTGTCTTGAATGACTATGGTTGTGGAAAGAGCCCATAAGGGTGAGGTGATACCAAAAGTCCCTTGATAAAGGTGAGGAGATGCCAAAAGTCTCATGGCATGGGTGAGACAAGGGCAAAAGTCCCTTGAATGGGTGAGGCAAAGTCAAAAGTCCCTAGGCCAAGAGTGAGGCAAATCCAAAAGTCCTAGAAATAGGGTGAGACTAAACCAAAAGTCCATAGAGAATGAAAGTAAGCTTGACATGTGAATGTAGCATGGAATGGAATTTATTGCACACTTTATACTTGTATGGTTATGCATTTGGTATATGTATGCCTTGAATGTGGTGTGAATGGGTGTGTGAGCTATTGAGATTCTTGGAATCTCACCCCCTTTTCCCCTTCATCCTTGAATTGTCTAGGTGGTGTTCCAAGTCAAGGAGATACAAGCCAAGGACATTGAACATCTTTGTTTTGGTGTATTATGTACTTTAAATGGTGGTTAAATGTCAAAGTAATGATGTATGTAATATTTTTGTGATGTAAGACCATGGACAAGTGTAAAATGATGTATGAATATGATGTAGACTTTATATGACACTAAATTAATAGTATTGTGCAAATTGGCTCTTGGATGGCTTGATGTAACTATGCATAAATAGATGTTGAGAGACCAAAATGAGTTGCATGAGATTTGGGATCACTTGAGCAGCCTCCACAAGTCATATTTGTGCTTTGAAACTTGCTCAAGGGGTGCCAAATTTAAGAAGAGGCCATTTGGTGCAAAGTGACTCTTGGTAGAAAGCAAAAATGACCATTTTATGAGGCTATATCACTTTTTATCCAAATGAACTCTTCTTGACCTAAAATTTGACATTCATCTAGAGCTTATTGAGAGCTTTTTGAGAAGCTAAAGTTGGTAATTTTTGGAGGTTTGTGGAATATTTAGCGAATTGTTGAAATTGAAAAATTTTCTGATTTTGGTCCTTGGTACTGTAGCACTGGTCCAAAATTGAATTCTATCACTCATAGGGCAAACGATGTCCAATTGCCACGAAATTTCATACAGAGAAACTAGATATTCACAGTGACTTGTTACAACTAGAAGAACTTCATTTGGAGTTCTAAAGAGGGAGATATGAATTTTTGAACATTCTGTCTAGTATCAGGATCCTTACCCGACCTGATGTACTATTCTATTGAATTTCGAGACTTTGGGTACCTGAACTAGTCTGAAAGTATTTTTCTCCTCTAGCTAACATCCACAGCTTTCTATATTGGTATCATTTGTATAGATTGGATTTTTTTGTGGAATTAATTGGACATTTTCAAAGTTTGCTGCAGAATCGGTGACAGCATCAGGAGGCAGTTTGACCCCTAGACATTTTCGGATGTCAAACGCCCTCTGTGATGTGTGTTATGGTCTGTACATATTTTTATTGTGAAGTAGACATCCGTAGCTTTCCAGAATGGCCAAGACTGTGTGATTTTGATTTTTCTAGAATTAGTTATAATTTTTCAAAATTGTGCCAGAAAGGGGCCAAATCTGGCCGAAAATAAACCTCCATATTCTAGATTCCATTTCGGTTTCCATGAGTTGTGGGCATGATTTTAAGACGCAAATGAGTTGTATACATGTAATTAAATATGGGAAAGTATAGTATGGGGTCACTTGGCTCACATGGCACGGAACGGAATTTTCATACTCGATGCAACGCAAAAATAACTAATATTTTAATGCCATTTTCTTGCCTCTTATATGTATTGATTGATATGAGGTATAAAGGTAGCATGGAATGAGCTAAGAAATTATGGTATTATACTTTGACTTATTTATATATCTTGATTTCTTCCTTGAATGAGTGTATGAGCTATTGAGATTCCATAAATCTCACCCCCTTCCCTCTCCTATCTTAACATGTTAGGTGGAGCTCAAAGAGATCAAAGTGTACACCAAGGAGCCTAGTTGAGCATACTTAGGGAGTTGTATAGTTATTTTGATTTTTTTGATGTAAAGAGGTACCAAAATGAATATGTACTTATTATTGTTGAGATATAAATGCTTAAACAAGTGTAAAAGTATGTATGAATGATGTATGAACCATGTATAGAGCCAAAGCAATGAAATTATGAGATTTGGCTCCTTTGTAGCTTATATGCAGTAGTATATTTTTGCTCGTAGCATAGCGAGTTTGAAATGTATGATAATTTGGACTACTTGGGCATTTCATATATGCTATGTTTATACTTTAAAACTTGCCCAAGAGGTGCTAAAGCATGTAGGAGACCGTTTACCTTCATTTTGGACTATAAAGGGTGTCAAATGTGCCAAAGTTGTGAGTTCTGTCAAAGTATGACCAAATGAGCTTTTCTTGATATAAAATTTGGCATGCCTCTAGAGCTTGTTGAGAGCTTTTTGGGAATCTAAAGTGGGTAATATTTGGAGGTCTAAGAAATATTTTCCGAATTGTTGAAGTTGGAGAATTTTCTGGTTTTGGTTATTATACTGTGCAAATAGGTCCAAAAATGAATCTATGTCATTCATGGACCAAATGATGTCCAATTATCATAAAATTTTATAAGGATAAACTAGATATCCACAGTGACCTATAAAAATTAGAAGCACCTTAATCGGAAGTCTGTAGAGGGAGAAATAACTTTTTGAATTTCTGTATCAGTATCAGGGAAGCCATCTAATTTTTGTTATTGTTCCATCAGTTTTTGAGGTCCCAGGGCTACTGAACTAATCTAGACTTATTTTTTTCCTCTATTTAACATCTTTAGCTTTCCAAATTGATATATTTTTCCTAGATTGGATTTTTGTAGAATCAGTTATGAATTTTTGAATTTCATGACAACAAGCTGCATTAGTACTAGGGGCAGCCAGACCTCTGTCTCTTTTTTGATGTCAAACATGGTCTAAAAGCTGAGATTGTGGTTAGAAATTATTTTTAATATAAATTTAACACTTAGAGATTTCCAGAAAGTTATGGTTTGCTCGATTCTCATTTTTATAGAATTAGTTATGATTTTTCAAAGTTAGAGCAAAAAATCTGACTTTTGGGCCTATTTGAGAAATTGCATTTTCTTGATTTTTGACTTCATATCCGTGGTTTATGGGTAATTTGAAGCTATGTATAAGTTGTATGAATGGAGTTTGAGTAGAGAATGTGACTCATGGGTTTATGGGACCCATGGGGCAAAATATGACTGATTAAACCCCGGCTTAAAGTAGTAAAATACCACGGTTTTAGTTATTTCCATTGAAAATCATATGGAATCAAGCTTAAAGAGAGATTAATTGAGGTTAAGACATTATGGTGTTACAAGAAGCACTATTTCATGCAGCCAAAGAAGTGATTATTGAGCTAGCTTGTGTTTAAGTATCAAAACCTAACCCACAATTAATCCTCTTCAATTTGGGAGTCTCAAATTGGTACACTTTCTTCTATGCTGCTCAATATCATCTAGTTAAGGTTTTGAACCTCTTTTTAATCTCCCAAGTAATTAAGGAATTGGAGTTAAAAGGAGAATGTCATAACTTTAATAGAACTATAATAACCTAAAAATATCAAAAGAAAATATAATAAAAATTTAGGCAAGTCAAATTAAATCTTTGAATTTGGAAACATGGAATTGAATTAGGAAGAATAATTAATTAATTAATAGAGGAATGTATGTTACATATTATGACTATTTTGAAATTTTAAATTGGGAGTTTTAAAGGGAGCTAATTATACTTAGAAAAACTTGGATTTTGAAATCACTTGAGAAATATGCAATCTAGTCAACAAAAAAAGTTATAAATTTCTTTTATTAGTTACTCTATTTTCTTTTTCTCCTTTTTTGTTTATTTTCTTTCTTTTCCACTTTGCCCAACATAGCTTCCAATTTTCCCAATGCTTCTTACGTGAATCCTACTTTGTCTTAATCTTCTAATATACATAAAACCAATACATTCTTTCCATTTCTCCAAAGTAAGAACACATGGGGAGTTGGTTCCATTTCTCTCGGATTTTGAGCCATTTGTTATTGTAGATTTTTTTTCTTTGGGTTTTCATTTCTCGAGCCATTTGTTACCTGCCAAAAATATTATAATTATATGTTGTATTTTTGGAAAATTTGGTGACATTGCCATTAGATTCTCTATATTTTTGTTTACTTTTTTTAATATTTTCAAGAATTCAGATGTAGTCTTCATAAGAAATGCACCAGATTTTGTCCATACAATCTCCATATGTGCCTCAAGCTTGAATGCAGAAAAGTGAAACAAGAGAAAGGCGAAGCAAAGGGTGTGCCCTTCCTATTTAGCACGATTTACAAACTTGAATATAACCAAAAGAGAATGAGAGTTTTGTAAGTGAGAAAAAAAAAGAGGGTTTGAACTTTGATTTGTATATTTATAAGGGTGGTGTTATGCAAAAGTGAATTTATATTATTAAATATGTATTTACAAAAAATTTAGATATATATATATATATATATATCTTCATTGTAGTTATTCAATTTTTAATAAAAATATAATATGTAACAATTTATATTTTGTATGAAAAACTTTATAATTGTAAGAAAAATTTACTTGTAATATTTTAATTAAAGAAATAAATAGTAAATACTTAAAAAATTATAATTTGAGGTCTTTTGATGACAATTTGGATATAAACTCCTAACATGACCTAACCTTTCATACCAAAGTTAACTTTAATCAAGCAATGATGCAAGACATGTTTGTATAAAAATATTATCAAGATTAAAAATATCAACATTATCATGTCTCTTTCCCTAACCAATTAGAATTTTGTTCTTTTCTTTATCATAAATAGTGCATGCATGGGAATCAAATGCAACCTAATGTCTTTTAACACATAATTGACTAATACTAATAAAATTATGCTTAAGACTATCAACAAAATAAACATGATCAATTGTAAGTGTGCACTTATGCTTACTATACTAGAACCCATAATTTTACCTATTTTATTATCACTAAATGTACTAGTACTAGATATCTTAGAAACAAAGGTCAGGAAGTTAGACTTGCTACCTATCATGTGATGAAAACATCTAGAATCTAGGAATCATAGGTCTTATCCAATTTTAACCTTGAAAGAGACTTACAAATAATATATGAAAATTTAGGTATCTAAGAAAATTTGGATCCTTGTCATGTTAACTTTAGATTTCTTGTATGCTAGAGCATTTTTAGGAATCTATTTTTGAATAAGCCTTCTTGGCTTCTTTAAACATTGATAAGATAAATGACCTTTCATATTGCAAATACAACACATTCTAGGTTATCTACTATTTAAAGCTTTAAAAAATTGTCTTAATTTGTTTTCCATCATCCTTATCTTCATCATGACCAATTCTTTTTTTTCCCTAAAGACCATTTTTATGTGCCTAGATCACTTTTAAATTTTCATGTTGCCCTATCATGAATTTTGCTAAATCTTCATTAAGACTTACAATGTTTTCTTTCAATGTTTTGTTTTTAGATAATAAAGCTTGCATAGAATACTCTTTTTTAGTTAATTCAAGCTGCTTTTCAAAAACATTATTCTCACTTTTGATAACATTAAAATTTTTTAAAATTTTCATATGTTCCCTTTTAATTCATTGTATTTTAGTGCAATCTTGTTAGAGTCTTCTACAATAGTGTCAAAAACATGTAATAATTCATCATATATAAAAAGAGTATCATTTACCTCTTTTTTTACTTCAGCATCAATAGATTCCTTGTTTGTCATGAGGTATAGATGTACAACTTCCTTTTCCTTATCATTATCACTCAAAGAATTTGATGTTACAAGGAGGTAGATGTTTGTTGTTTTTTGCTTATCTTCTTCATTAGATTCTATTAGAAGGTTGTTATTATTCCATGTTCACTTTGCTACCATAGCCTTCTTTTTATTGTTTGAGCTTAATTTGTTAGCTAATGGACAATCAAGTTTTATATGGCCAATTCTCTTGCATCTATAGCACTTGAGCGTGTCTTTGGTTCTTTTTTTGTCTTGGTAAACTTCCTTTTCTTTGACTATTCTAAATTATTTATTGTAGAAGCTATACATTCTCCTAATCAGTAACATCATTTCCTTGTCATCCAATTGATCAATAAAAAACTCATCTCCTTTATCATGATGATGTGTCCTTAATGTAGTACTCTTTTTTTTTTCTTTAAGCTTTCTATACTTTTGTTCAAGTAGCTTCCTTCATAAGCAATCAAGTTTCCTCTAAGTTCCTTGAATGCCATTTTTTCTAGTTTTCCACTTTCCTAGATAGCTACTACTTTTGCACTCCAAGGAGAGCCTAGACACCTAAGGACTTTGCAGATAAGATCTTCATTGAAATAGCACTTCTAAGAGCATTGATGTCATTGATGATTTTTCTAGCCTTCGAAACATCTCCTTTATGCTTTGATCTTCTTTCTTTTTAAATAACTTGTATTCATGCACCAACATGTCTATCGTTATCTTCTTGACTTCTATAGTCCCTTCATAGGTTATTTGAAGTTTGTCCCACATTTCCTTTATGGAGTGACATCTTAGAAGCTCTTTGAATTATTTTGCATTCACAATATAGAAAATACAATTAATCGCTTTACAATTTATCTCATATTTCTTTTTATCTCTATTGTTCCACACTTCCTTCTCAGCTTTTCAATGGTCTTGTTGCCAACTTTCTTCATTAGAACAAATGAACTATTTTCAATCACTTCCCACACTTAGTGATTGCTTTGAATAAAATTTCCAAAAATGTTTTGACTCCTTTTTCAAAATTTTGATTTCTTTATAAATTGTTAGGTCTTTAAAATGCATATGTCTACTTGATAATATGTTACTTTAAAAGGAAAAAATAATGAGAGTAACGGTGAGAGAAACTACGCAACCAATTTATCCTCTTTCAGATTAAATATCCTATGTCCAATCCTAAGCACAAAGCAAAGGATTTTTATTAACTATTAGCAATCACTAAGTGTACAACATGACCCTATATAAGGCTAAGCTCCTTAGCTTTTACTTACTACTCTTTCCCAAGGTAACCTCATAAGACTAAACAATTGGCTTTTACACATTTCTCACTTAGCTTGGTTTTTCCTACACTAGGTTTTTCTCAAGCTTCCTAAAAACTCTAACCACACAAGTTCAACACTTTTGGCTATTACAACTTCTCTCTCTAGTTTTTTCTCATAAGGCACTTAGAAACTTGAATAGAAAAATGAGATAAGTTAAGTTCACAGACTTTATAAGAGTTCTCTCAAAATACAAAGGCTAATTATCTCACATAGAGCACTTTTCACAATAAAAGCATAGCAAAAACAAAGTAGTAAGCGTTCATCACTTTTTCTCACTCTTCTTCGTTAGCTTTCAACTTCAAATGGTCTATTTCTAAATATGGCAACGATGCAGTGACTGTTGGATGACAACTCCTTTTAGTAAATGTGCATATATATATGCAACATCAATCAGAAATCTCTGTCTCTGAATGCTCCAAGTCAATTTATGATGTTATTAACAACTTCTTTCCATATTAAGCAACATTTAATGTGTAGAGCATTGACTTCATTAAGTGTGTATCTTCTAGAAGCCAAAGGGTGGGAATGATCCTTCATTTTTGTGAGTCCATCTTTGCTTCTTTTAAGAAGTAAGTTTCTTTATGGAGCTTCCTTAATTCTTGGACTTTCCTTTTCTACTCCCTAATCAATAATATCTCATTAAAAGTGTATGGATCATGTTTGTATAGTATATGCATATTCAAAAGAACTTTCCATTTAAGACTCTAAAAGAACTTCCCTTAAATAAATTATGTAAAAACTTTCCTTAAATCCCTTGATTTAATTTTATATCCTTGCAGATCATATTGTGATTAATTTAAGTTGAAAACTTTTCATAAAATGTTTGATTCAATTAATACTATTTTTGAAAACTTTCCATAAAAATGTTTGATTCAATTAATACTATTT